>JAQFXY010000175.1:0-48208 GCA_034693865.1 Ceratophysella sigillata
CCTAACTTACAATAATGAATCACAGTTGCCGACCTATGATTTTCTTTACCTGAATCGTCTACAAAAGGAAATCTTGCCTCCCGCTGTATATAATCCTCTTGACGGCGAGGAGGAAGATGCAGAGTAGATAGAGACATCCAGCTCAGAACACCTCGCTCGCTCTCCTTTCACCTCGTCCAGCATTACACCCAAAAATTAGAACTGGAAGCTTAGCTCGGGCCACGCAGCAGAGAACTTACACACCTTTCTCTTTTGTACCAGCTAAGCTTGGTAGTGGAAAAAAGGCCTGCGTTATTCATAACCCAGTCCGTCTACAAGCTTTACGACTTTATAATTTTTAAAATATTCCTTTTCCTTTACTACTAAATATCTTCAGTATTTGTGACTCTGTGTAGCTTCAAACATCACGTCCAGTTAACATTATAGGCAGATAGTTTAGTTTTTTTTAATAAATTGACAATTATTAACCCATTAACCTGCATATCAACTATTAACCTGGTAAGTTTTGGATTTCTAATTTAATTCTTCTGTAATTTACTATATATTTTGTGGGGCATGCATTTGGTATTAGTCTAAATATGTAGGGCATTCAATAAATGCAGCTGGGAGATTATTTCAAATGCGTTCAAATCTTCTAAACAAAGCCAATCGGTGAAAGCCGTCAAAGTATGGAATACGACATCACTCCATTGTCCCCTTATTTTGAGTTTAAAAGACTTGGTAATTCTACAGAAACCGATTCTGCAGTAGCCTAACCTAGCCCATTTTGATCAAACTCCACGTGTTTTGGAGAAAAACCAACTAAAATAAATAAAGAATATCGGAGGCGACTGTAGAGGTGTCAAAGCTAGCATTACGCCACCCCACCGTTGCTGTGACTTGTGACCAAAAGTTATTTACTGACGCATTTGGTTGAAGATATCGAAACATTGTATGGATAATAAAATGGCATGCACAGTAATTTGTTCTATACTTATCTTCCTATTAATATACAATACTGTCATAGCTACTCTCACAGGTCTATATGTACAAATAGTCACTGTTGTATTAAACTAATTGTAACCGCAGAATTTCTCGTACTTCCTGTTTACCTATGAGTTCCGTCAATGACCTGATACTAAATACGAACTAATACACCCGCCTACACATATACCAAATCAACATTCATCAACTTTTGAGGTTTCCAATTTGTGCGAGTAATATCAATTATCATATAGGATATTATAAATCTACGTTTTTCTTTGTGTGTATTTTATTATACCACCGAGCATTTCTCTCTCTTCAGTTAGGAAAAAAATAATTACGCTACTTAATGGCTTTTGTATTGAATGAAATACTTAAGTATAATATGGTTAAAAAGAGTTAAAAGCTAATTTCCGTGCTTACGCAAAACCCACATTCAATAGATTTCATTTCCCTTTGGCTTTCACCCAATGAATTCAATGAATTCAATTGTTACCTTAGGAGACGCATGTAATTTGTAACTGAGGATTAGCATACGATTGGAGCTGGGATTATCAAGCACTATAGAGCTAACATGTTGCGATGGGACGGAACAATTACATTTTACATGGTTCGTTAACTGAGGTACTGGTAACTGGTACAAAAGGTACAACTGAACTCTGAAATAAACAACTATGTATGCAGTTCAATGCATTCAACTAAATGTAAAATGTAAGGGGATCTAACGAGTTCATTCATCCTGTCAGGGTTTTATCAACCTTTTCGGAATTAATAATAATTACAAATATTACGACCTACATATACGTAAGTAGTTTATCTGTTACAGTCGGAAATCAGAAGCCGATATTATGGAACCTAATTTTAATTATGCACAATTCCATGCCTAAACTGAAATATTTTACAGAAAATAGGAACGCACTTATTCGATCAACACCAACACATGAACAGAAATACGAAATCGTTAATTTTTTGCTGCAAGACGTGTGCTTCCAACCCAGAATTAAAAACTTGTCAATGAAATGCAACAGCAATACGGTTTAATGTTACTTTACTGCAACCTACACAATTAACCCATGCTAAGGAAGGCTCATAGAATATTCTAGCAATTTGGACGACTGATCAGTACCTAATACAAACAAACACGCAGGAAACGTTGGGAGGTACAATATGAAAATATTCAGGCTCAAATAACTTACAGTTACTCTAGCATAAAACATAATTACAAAATTTCGGGTGTATCTAGACATTCCGAAGCATCTAATGAGGTAGGTCTCGCGACCGCTCTGGCTTGAGTTAATGAGACCGGGTGATTAAACGGCTCCGCCTATTCGTCACTGTATTCCTTTCTTCTGCTTATCATTTGGACTTTCCGGTTGCATTATTGAGCAACTAATCCAGAGCTGATAGTAGCCTCAGCGTGATGTAATATATAATGTTTATTTCCCCCAGTTGCTTTATAGTTTGATTAGTTTGCTACTATGTACCACAGTACCAGCAGGAATAAGCATCATGCTTTGTGTATTGCATAAAGTTTAAAACTAAAAACTCTAGTTCCAGTATCGAACTCTAAAGCTCTGTATTTTACAATTACCTCTTTCCGAATGTAATTTATATACTGTTAATTTCTCCACACAAATCTGTACATACTTTTAGCTAATGAAATAAAAATACTGAGTGCGAGATGTATCAAATTTAGAATATTTGGAACAATTGCTAAAAAAAACTTTAACATTAATAATGTATTTTCTGTAACACCGAGCTCAAAATGAATTTTTGTGTTAACTTTCAGCATTAACAACGATATATTACGCACATATACACTCGTGCAGATTCTCTGTATAGCCTAATAACCATATTTTATATATTCTTCTACAGATTTTTTCAGATTCAGTTTCAAATAGAAGCTTTGAATTACATTTATTGTAACGGTACCATCTTCCTTCACGCTTAGTTTAGTTTCTATACCTAAATAGATTGTATTCCTACTTCATCCTTCCTGATCATATCGGAAATAATACCCGCAGGCTGAGTTTTTGCCTAAGGAATCAACTTATTTAATCAGAATAAAAATATTAGCAGAGATAGCGGATTCTGTTTGAAGCGATGCAAGAAATAGATTATCCAATCTACCGGCACAAAACCTTGAATAAACGGAGATCAACTATCGTGATAATAATATTTTCAAATAAGCCACAACGAGAGCGACAACATTTCCGAGTAGGTACCGAATTGGTAAAAAACAAATATTTTTTGAGGTTTTTTGATGAAAGCTGAGAGAAACAAACAAGGGACTATTTTCACAAGAAAAGCCACGTCATCTAAATGAATACCTAGTTGATTTTGTCCACAATTCCTTATCATTTTATATCGGAAATCAGATCAAATATAAGGATTTCGCCATCTTAATTAAAATGCTGCCCTGTTTGGCTTCGTGCTGGATCTTTGGGATAATTTGTGTACGTCTTTTAATATTTAGCTAATTTTCCATTCAATTTAGTTTTTTTTAAAAATTACTATATAAGTCAGTATTTGTTTCTGTACTTAGTGTATGTTAAAATTTCACCATTTTGGAGATTACTAAAAAAAGTGCCCTTGGAAATTTTTTGCCAAGTTGGGAATTCATTTCTGCCACTTTCTTCAATTTTTTGTTATATTTGCTTCACCCACTTTGGCTTTTGCCACTTTATCATCGAATCACAGCTGTACTTCGTTCGGCTCGAGAAGGACGGAATCTGGGCTGGACCTGTACTGTAGGTATCCAATTAATATTTCTGAAAACATAACAGCTCGTTAACATCTGTGAAACATGTAGGAGAGAACAAGAGGCAAGAGGGCAGGAACCAAACATGCAAAATTATTAATGATCTAAAAATAGATAAATGGGCGTCAGCTTGCTACATAACATTGAAACAAGAAGAAGGAGTATGTAGTGCAGTGCTATACATAATGCAAAACATATGCTCCACGCCAAGTGCTAATATACTGCAAAGATACGGATTAAAAACGCTCTATTAATACACTTGTCAAAACTGTTTTAGTAAAGTGGTTAACAAAAGCCAAACTTATCGTCGAACAATATCTTGATCACTTAATTGAGGACGCTGTTTCATTTAATCATTTTCGGAACAAAATACAGCATCTCGTGTTACATAGTAGCACATCCCAATTAAAAAAGTGCTAAAAGCTTGGCAATAGTCCTACACAAGATAGACAAGATTCTACATCAACAATTATTACCTACTGCAACTGCAGTATTTATTGGTGTAATTTTAATAAAGGCTGATATGTATGCATTCTAAGATTTGCACGGATTTTTCATGACATGAGAGTATACGCATGTATATTTTCCTTTCCTTTTTGAAGAAAGTCGTACTTTATTTTATAATACATTTACTTGATTTAGGTCGACTTTTTATTATTAGGCACTTTGCAACCATGAGTGCTTTTGAATTTGAGTCCAAAGCTTGAGCCTAAATAAATTAGTTGTCATATCGACCATACATACTCGTAGTTTGATTTGTCGTCATTGTTCGAATAAAGTCTCCTTGAATGTAGATTATGACGGTTCTGCGGTCTGCTTTACGGAGAACACCAAAACATTAGAAAAACGTCTAAATACAATTTTGTACTTCCTTTTTAACAGTCAGTAACATAAGGGATAGCAGTGCTAGTCTATTTACATGTATAGTGTCTTTGCGTACTACTTCCAGTTTGGTTTCTGTCAAGCCACAGCAAGAATAATAATATCATGCAAGTAAAAACTGTTATTGTGTTTATCTAAAATCGTTCTCCGTTTAGAACGCTAAGTTAAAAGTAGCATTTCATGCCACCATGCTATAAATACAAATGCCTTTAATAGTAGGTACATTGAAACGGAATGGGAACTGTGTAGTGCAGAAATGGAATCAGAACATTGCAAAGAAGTGAGCTATGCACGCATTTTAGGTTTGTAGAGTGAATTTTTCGTAGCTCAACTGTCACAGAATCATAAAATAAGTTTTTCTCATTTTTACGTTACAAATTATCACAGTGAGTGAAAACTTGAAAACAATTTCTCCGAATTGTTCGTAATTAGTTGCTAGCAGCAAATTCTGAATACGATGTAATGATGGAGCAGCATACCCCGTAAAGTAAGTTCAGCTGACGTAGGAAGCGGTTATTGTCTTGTGCGAGCCGTGTATGTGTATTCGAATTTTCAATACTTACCGAATTTGTGAAAATTTGAAGACTCTTGAAAACAACTTGTGTATGACTTGGATATGACGCATAATATATTTTAGAATTCGATTCCCACATCCATAATAATCCATACACGTAAATAACATAATATAAAGTTGTATTATTATTATTAGGTGTGCCTTATGCTGTTATGCTACATAGTATTATTCTTCGATGCTATAAGCTTTTGTCCTATGTAGAGCATAACCGACAATAGGTTCGGCTCTGTGTACAAATATTAAGTATATTTGTATGTATGTGTTCGGTTTTGAAGTTTGGTAAACAGCCATACTTAATCCGAAAGGCGAAACAAATAATACTGCAGTGGGTTGGTGTATGAAATTCAAGATTTCAATACAGTTAAATTTTCCAGGAATTCCTAGATATCGTAGGTTCAGTGCCTTGAACTGATTTTTGGGTTGCTAGTTCAACATATCTATGTCCGGCATGGAGGTATATGTAGTTTACGAAAATAGAACTGACACCCGGTCGAGAAGTGGCAAAGTTTTCAATCAATGAATGATCCACAAGGCCAAATGTATTCACACAAAACCCGTAGAAGCATCTCTGGCCTGGTGTATTGGAAGTTGACTGCAATTGTAGGCCGTATTTGTTGTCACATATTGTATAATACTGTGAATATTAATGAATCATTGTGGCCTGGCTCGCTGTAATGGTAAGTAGTAAATATTCCTCTTCATAATGTCAGGCAACTCAAGGCGTAGTGGAAGGGGTTGTTGGGTGATGGGTTGGTCTTCAACCATAAGAATCATTAGCCATTCATTAATACATTTCCACGACTGTCATTCTCAATTCTAAGTAGCACTATATCACGCATGGTTGGAGCGTAGAAGCACAAGCTCTTGTTTTCACCAATTTAAAACAACAGAAGAATCTCATTTACTTGGAGAGCATAATGAGCTCAAGCCGGAAGTGGACCTTTGCTACCGAGTGACTAATTGGAATTCTTTTCTTTCTCGCGTGTGTAGGTGATTCTACTAGTTCCAATTTCTGAAATTCATCTTGTGAAAATCGAAGGAAAGGCGCAAGTAATACATCGAATTTCGGAAGTGTGAGGAGAGGCGGAAGTTCCTATTGTGTTCAATTGTTCTGAAAAGCTTCTGTTGAGAGCAAAGTGACGCCACACACGCCACTACTTGAGCCCACAGCATATTGAGATTCCTGCCCTTGGTTAAGTATTCCTACATAGTTGGCATTCTTCTACATACAACGAGTCTCTTCTTCCGCCTGTGGAAACTTTTTGGAGTCCCTCCCCCGCAACTAACTTCTTCACTCTTCCCGATTCTCAGGAATCAATCCGTCTTCAATTTTTGACTCGACGTCGCGGCACACGCGGAGCTCAGAGATTTATCTTTGAGCAGAGGTTGGAGCAGTAGGCGGCCTCTCCTTTATGGATATTAGAAGCCCGGGTGGTGGCAGAATTATGAGCTCCTGGACTGAACGTCTTCATCGGAGATCCGCAACGCTTGGGACGGTTCTGACGGCTTGTGCTCATCCCACGGCTCCATACCCACGTCGTATTGAAAAGTAAGTAAACAAATTTTTTGATTTCCGTTACACCAATTCTAGCACAATTCAGAATTTTGAAAACAGACGGAACTTCTTTATTGATCTCACGATCCTGCTGCCAGCTAAATGGCAAAGTATTAAGATTTCACAGAAGAGTGGCGTACCACGCTAACGCTATTTGTCTTCAAGTGTGCATTTTGCACAAAAAACTACAATTTGGTACTTAGACCTCATTAAGCTAATAACTTCTGTCTGGAATATATGGTCCAATACTAATCGTGTAAGTGGGAACCGATTATGTGGAAAGTACTTGAGTATCTGTAGCGGGCAATTTTCGAAGCTCTGGTTACACCTACACCACGTAGTATGCATAGTAAAAGCTGGAATCCGGATTAATGACACATACATAGTTTCGTGCATAAAGGCAGCCCAAGTACGCGATGATTGCTGTAATTTTCTGTGTGATCAACATCGATCAATTATCGGTTGTTAAAAATTCAATGCCGTGCTGTGATTGAAATGAGTTGTTTGCTGTTGCTAGGTTAGGTCTGATTGAGCTATATATGTTAATGCACTTAAAAATGTAGGTACAATTTGAAAAGGAATTAAAGAAAAAATCCACCCATAGGGTTAAAACCCGAGAAGCTGTCACCCATGAACAGTATGGTAAAGAACGCTGAACCGTACTTGTCATGTTTAAAATCGCAGTATACCAAAAAACTGATAAGGAGAAGTGTGGACAGATAAGGAATTCATGGATATAATTCTGTCGGCTAACTCTCGCTTTAAATAGAAGTATATTTTCGCCGGCTTGCGTTCCATGTGATCCATGAACGCTGATCAGGTACTAACAATAGGAATTCAATTTATTCATCCTGATTACATCCATCCCTTTGAACAATATTTACGAGGAGAGATGAACCTTGGTAATCTGAGCTAACGAATCTTCCGAAACCAATCACATCCATTTCTTGTGTTGGAAGTCGAATGTTTATTTTATGTTTATGAATATGAATAATACTCCATCGCGTCTTATCTCTCTGCTGTGGTTCTGGTCCCCCCAGCTCAGTCCATGCCTATTAAATACGCAATTCTTCGTATTTGAAACATATCACAGATTTATTGATTGCTCACTCCTATCTGATTACAAGAGCCCAGAGTTAGGATTACGCAGTTCCTGTGTAGTTACGCTTTTTTTGTTGACTCAATCAGAATTCAGTGCATGAGCTTGTAATAATAATAATTTAGTGGCAAAGATCAAGGCGAGTGACGAGCTATTGTTTGTAAATCCACGCATTCCACAAACTCTGACTCATTCTCTCTAATACATATTATTACTGTGAAGAGCGCTGATGAACCTCTCATTTTGTCATGTCAATTCCAATGAATATTTATGAACATTGTAAGTACATGCATCTTCCAATTGAAGTATCGGTAAGCAAGGCAGGAGCAAAAAAACATATTACGTGCACGTGTATGTTTTTGTCACAGCAATTGTACAGAATAGGCTTGGCTTGTGATGGTTCAAGGCCTGGAGATGGAAATACAAGGGGTAGACCTAAATCCGGTCACTTCAATAATTACTTTTATCTCACCCAAACTAACCACAAGTGCTTTCGTTTGTTCTGAAAATAATGAAACTGCATCTGTGGTTATGTAAATCCTGGATTGGATGCAAACCATTCATTCTCAAAGGCGAGTAAGTAGCAGCAGCAGCAGCGTAGGCACTAGGCACTCATTAAATCCACGTAGGTACTCTGTAACATGTTTTCCCATGGTCTACTGAACTTTAACAAAGCGGATACGTGGGTGTGGGGATTGGGAGTTTTACTGTGCATGTGGTTTGGAGTAAACAACAACATACGGCTGTCATTTCATCTCAAACTCAGAGGAGTAGCATAATTTGGGCGACCTTGGAATCCGGATTAGCAGAGAGCTGCTTGATGAACGATAGACCAAGTTGCAAATCTTGTAGCTTTCCCAGGCAAGAATATGCTGGAATGAGAAGGAGCAACTCACGTCGAGTTGGTCAAAACGAGATCCGATCATTACCGCCACCTTCAATACTGCCAACCTAATTATTGCCCACAACTACAACGCTAGTTACTGATACATTATTTGTGCTATTTCATTAATTTTCTCAGGTTAGGTTAGGCAAACACCGCCGTTGTGTCCCCCTCCGGAGGCTTAGACCCGGTTTTGTGACCTAAGCAAACCTAACGCATAACCGAATCGAACAATATGATACTAGACCTGCATTATTATAGAAGAGCTGAGAACACGTGAATCGTGTTGTAATGGTGTTATCAAAATTAACCAGTTGGCGTTAATTAATTGGCGGTATCGATAGAGTGGCGGTGTTGAAGGTGGCGGTATTGATATAGTGGCCGTAATGAGCCTAACCCGGTTGAACGGAGAAAACGGCCGTTCGCGCAGCATTTTTCTTTCTCCATTTTTGCAGTAGTTAGCGTGTGTCCCAGTCGCTGTGTTCAGCTGTGTATATTCACTTGGCTACATGTCCGAAGATAATTCATAATTCATATCTTTATGTGCAAATATTCTTGGTGGCTAAATTTAAATATGCATTACCTCTAAGGTTCAAGAATGACGTCTCTTATATGTATTGTGTACGGTTGATATTTTTCCGCATCTCATATCTTTCTATTTCCGAATATGTGTACATGGGGTCAGGCAAATGCATTTGTGGAACCACTAAGCCCGGCATCTTGTTAAAGGATTACTGCCGTTTGATGGCTGGTTTATACGTAAACCATAAAGCTAGAGCAATCGCGAGTATGAAGTCTATCATGTATTACTCGTAGTTTGTGTTTCACCGTTACCAGCTGATTTCTACTGTTTTAATCTTTTACATTAGCATCTAGATTTAAATATGTATGTATATTTATATATCTATATGTATATTTTCTTAAAGGCGGCGGTCTTCCTTTATGCAAAATGGATTAGTATCCGCACAAATAGGAATATACAAAGCCGAGCAGCTTGAACAGTGAGTTATTTCACAAAAATAATTTTGAAACACTAATTGCTCCACTTCTCTACATATAGTAAACTCTCACAAGTGTCTCGAACTTGCATCTTCACTATTTCTCACAAATGTCCGACAAGCTTTCTGTGAGCGCACACTCATTTAACAAGTACCATACATATACCGAAATGAGCCTCACGCGATCGTTTATTCTCTTATTGAATCTTGAGGCTATTTTGGTGTTCTGCAGTATATGATTGAATGGGTAAACAGTTAGTACATGAAGAAATAATTGCTCTGATGAATTCTGTGGACTTCTCAGCTCAGTCCAATTCATTTATCTCACTGTAAACTGTATTTAGGTGTTTTCTATAATTGTCATATCGCATATCTCATTTTCAACTCAGTTATTTCGAAGATACAATTATCAAATCAGGACATTGCTTATCAATATCAACTTAGGTTAAGGTTAGGTATTATACATTTTAACGCTGCTGTTTGACCTCGCCACAGTTGCCATTACCAGTTCCCCTTCCTTCGTCTTAAAAATGTGTATGCAATGAATTAAGTTGAAGCTCAGAATACCTAAAAGGTGCACGTCCTTGACTCTATCAAAGTAAAAACAGTTATTAAATTGACATGGACACACTGACATTGTAAATATGGAAGACTGATCTCAACTATTCTGAGCTTGTCAATGACATAGCATTGTAATCCCAGATTTGATACGGTAGGTAACCCTCTGAATAACTTCATTTGAAGCTCTGTCAGCTCTGCTGTTTGTCTGAATGGAATATTAGATTGTGAGCAATCAACTACAGTGCGGCCTGATTGAGTGCTCTGTGGGCTATGGGGGAATTGAAGTGACTTTTTAAAAGGAAGCGTGTAGGTGAGTGAAATGACAAGCCCATAATAAGACCTGATAATAAAATAAAATCATGGAAGTAGGTTCCTCGCACTCTCTGGGCTCGCCTTCACTTTGGAATAGCTTCCTTGGCTGGCCTATACCTTGATATGACATGACATGACATAAGATGATTACTTTGACAAAATATGACACGACTACGAATGTAATAGTATTCCTGGCCTTGGAAGAGAACGTCACATTCCATTGGCTTCATAAGTACTAATCTCAGAGGAACTTATATAAGTTCATTAGTGATCATTTGATCAATTGGAAACAGGGGCGAGCACAGACTGCCACTTCGGGGGTGTACCGAAAATGGTTGACGATGAGCAACTGCAGGAGACGGGGAAAATGGTCTTTTACCGCCTGGAAATTACGGATTTGCATCAACGTTGAAGTTATAGCGTATTTGTTATTAAAGTGTTTGAAGAAAACGCGCAACAGGCGAAACACTCCCTCAGTGCTTGGCACCGATTCATGGACCCGCTAGTACAGTATATATTAAGATCTGACTCAAGACTTAAAATCAAACTCCAAGTTAGGATTCGCTATTAAGTATTATTAAAATTTTAGAATCATGATCCTGTCCTGATTCCGGACTTCGTATTGGCTGATGAGGCATTTTCGGCCTACAAAGTTCAAAAGTCTAATTAGTTCGCCGCTGCTTAGTTAATTGAAAATGTTAATTTTAGCACGTTTTAGCTCGCCATCTGGGTCAATCACGTGACCTACTACAGAGTCAATACTTGAGTATAGTTGAAGTGGTCCAGTCGGACGAGCGGTGTAAAATTCTTCCATGTTCTAACACATGGAAGCAGGGCACGTAGTATAAATAAACTAAACCTGGCTCTTAATAATTCCAAATAGAATCCCCTCATAAGTTGAGTTGCAATTTGCATTTTTGACTAAATGAAACAGGGTGGGAGCAGGTATTTAAAAATGGATGGGTCAAGCCGTAGTAAATAGTTGAATTAGAGGGAGCTCAAAGAAGAATAGCCTGGAGAGATTGTGTCTGGACTCCAGTTCTGGCTAATTCCCTGCATTCCTCAAAGAAAATGAATTTCGCAGACTCGGGTTTTTTCGAGAAAGTAGCCGATGTTGGGCACTGGAGCTGGAAGGACTGTGCTCCACGCTTTTCCCTCTTAAATTTTCATTACTCTGCTCTGTCTGGACCGACTCACACTAACCTGTTTGAGGTTTGAGCAGCAGGAGCACCACGAACTCCCTCAGCCAACAAGGCGAGAAAGACGAGAAAGCGGAAACCGAGAAATGTTGGGTTGAGAAAGCCCGTCTCCTCTCTGTTAGCTAGCGTAGAGAGACTGATTAGCTGGTCTGCTCCGTTTTCTCCTATGTGTTTCTCCCCTTGCCAACTCCCAAGCTAGAGCCAGGAACAAAAGCTACGTATATAAATAGTGAATTCGGGTATTGAGTCCGTTTGCATGTGCCTGCCACTTGACTTGAGACCGAGGAGGCAGAAGAGCGGAAATCAGCCGGGTAGCCTTAGCCAACCAGTGTCACACGGACCGTTGTTCTGCTCTCAACTCCACATTCTTCGCCTCCAATCTCTGCACAACTTCTGTCTCTTTCTCATGTTCGTGTCAAGAACAGTGGGACACTTTCGTGTGAGTATTTGGGTTGGATGAGGCTTGGGAAACTTTTAATCCTCGGACATTAGAATAGACACTCAACGGATTCCGCCACCGCTCTATTAATTATCACCATGCTGAATGTGTCGCTGTGGAAGAAATCCCTTCTCTCCGCCAGTAATCCATATCAGATTTCATCGTAAGTTTTTCCCATTTCCCTTATCCTTACATTCAGCTGCAGGATACTTTACCTTGAATTTAAAGCGCTTACTAGTATTATAATTACTGTAGTAATTTAGGTAAATTAGTGTGGTATACTCTGGGCAGGGCAAAATCAGTTGCTTTTGAAAATATATGATTTAAAAATGATTTGAGGCAGTAATACGGTTTTGATTTTGTGATTTGGATTTTGGGAAAACGATGAATGTATAAAAATTATGAAGTTGACCTTTTTGATTTTGGTTTTAAAACCAAAACATATTGATTTTAAATTGTTTTGGAATGTTTTTAATTAGGTAACGAAAAAAGCTTTTAAATGTATTTCGATTTTGATGAATATTTAAAATTAGCGAGTCTTACGATGTAACGATTCGGTGGGAACGGATGAGGTCACAGGTCAAAGTCGTGTCCATTGACCTTAACCCAAAATTGTTACGAAGTACTCCGTGAACGTGGATGGAATTCATGCCCAATTCAGTTTATTTCATTGTTCATGTAGTTTTGGTGGCAGGATTTAGTATTGATATACAAAAAGTTATATCCATAATGCTCATTAGATCCCAAAGCCATCTAAATATTTAGTATACTTATTAGTAGCCTGTTTAATTTTGTATTGCTTCAATGATGCAATTGTCGGGTGCTTGTCCTCTTGCGGTTGCAAAAGTTGCTGACGGGCTAATAGTACTGATCTGAGGATTCAAATGGTTCGGAATCTGAGCCACTATCATCAGACACCGTATCATAAGAGCAGTAGTAGTTCTCGAGCTGTTGTCTCTTCCGAGCTAGAATGTAAGCCGGAACTTTCCCAAAGTCCTGCTTGTAAACGTACTCGCGAGCAAGTCCTAAGAAAGACAAAACATTTGTTGATTAGGAAATGTACTTGTGCTCCCAGTTGAATTGAGAAAGCATGTATTTATGTTTGAGGCTTACCGGAACGGCACAAGTTTACGGCGTCTCCGGAGCAGTGATCCACGTATCTCGGCGTTGGAATTTTCTCAGGTTGACGAATTGCTGCAATCGCATTCCTTCTCAAATGGTCCCGCCTGCCAACCACAATATTGGGCTTCGGTAGAATCAACTTCTCTTGTACAAGGCATACCCGACTGGGGGGAGATCCCAGGAAATAGTTATTCTTCGGTTTGACTCCATGGTAAAAGTTCTGCCAGGGTCTAATATTTTCGTACTCCACTTCTGGTTCATAGCTTGAAGGATGGTCCCGTGGTAGAATCATGTGGTAACTTGGTTTGCGCTTCTTAACAGGATTGAAAGCCGGTTTCCAGGTTCCAAATAGGAATTTTTTGGGAGGTTCCACTCTTTTCTTGGGGAAGGGAGGTGAACATCTCTGGTACATAGATACGTATGGTCTTGTCGGTACGAAGGGAGCTGGTGGTGGAGTGGGAGGACGATAAGGCGGAATAAGTGCTCGCATCCGAGCTTCATTAATAATTCGCTTGGGGATGGTAGGCGGCCCAGTCCTCTCGTATATAGATATGCGGGGTTGTGTGGGTACGAAGACCGGTGGTGGTGTGGGTCTTGGAAGACGTCGACGACGTGAAGAGCCAATCGAAGTTCCTTTACTAATTCGCTTGCGAACGCGTTGTGGGGAGCAGACCCGACACACGCAGGGTGGCGTGGGTACGTAGACGGGTGGTGATAATCTCGGAACTCGGAACGGAGGACGCGGAGAATATATTTCAGCTCTATCTACAATTCCCTTTGACACGGGAGATTCCGAACTGTCGTGCTTAGTAGAGTCGGTGAGTCGCGTTGGTACGTAGGCGGGTGGAGGTAGCTTCGGAACTCGGAACGGAGGGCGTCGATCGCGTATCTCATATTCATCCTCATATAGGTTCGGGGTGGGAGGTTCCGACATCTCTACGCTGGGTGGCTTCGGCGCTGGTGGACTTCGACGACGTCGACACGGTCTACGTGTCTCGGCTTTATCGGCAATTCGCTGCCAGACGAGAGGTGCAGTGTTCTCGTATTGCGATACCCTGGGTGGCGTCGGTGCGGGTACGGGTGGTGTCGGGCGACGTCGATACGGTGGAATACGTAAGTCAGCCTTATCTAAAATTCGCTTCGGGACGGGAGGTGCAGACCTCTGGTATAGCGATACCCCGTGTGACGTCGGTACGGAGGTTGGTTCTGGTGAACTCAAACGACGTGGAGGATGTGGAATACATATCTCCGCTTCATCGACAGTTCGCCTTGGAACGGTCTCGTATACCCTGGGTGGCGTCGGTACTGAGGCAGGTGCTGCTGGGCTCCAACGACGTGGAATGCAAATCTCCAGTTCAACGACAGTGTGCTTTGGAACAGTCGTGCATACCCTAGGTGCCGCTGGTACGGAGACGGGTGCTGGCGGACTTGAACGACGTGGAATGCAAATCTCCGGTTTAACGACAGTTTGTTTTGGAACGGCCTCGCATACCCTGGGTACCGGCGGTACGTAGGCGGATACTGGCGGACTTGAACGACGTGGAATCCAAATCTCCTGTCTAACGAATGTTTGCTTTGGAACGGCCTCGCATACCCTGGGTGACGCCGGTTCGGAAATCGGTGCTGGCGGACTCGAACGACGTGGAATAAATAGCTCCACTTCATGGACAGTTTGCTTCGGAACGGTCTCGCATACCCTTTGTAGCGTGAGTACAGAGGCGGGTGGTGGTGGACTCGAACGATGTTGAGGGGGCGGTATATATGCCTGGGCTTCATCAACAGTTCGTTTCGAGACGGGAGGTGCGGAGGTGGGTGGTAGTGGGCTCGGAAGATTACAAGGATGCGGAATACATACCTCCGCTGTATGTAGTTTTGGGACTGACCTAGCCAGTTTTGGGGCGCATGTTGGTGTAGCTGTAGTTCCACAAACTGGTAAATGAACCAATTCTGGAATGGGCTTGCGCATGACAACAGGTTCCGGTACAGGCTCAGGAACTTGCGCCCTCTGTACATCTGGTTGTCGAAATCGATACACCGCTCGATGCCTTGGTACGGGAATGATAACCTCCGTTGGGGACGGAGCTTCCATACTGGCACAACGTCGGGCTTGCGGTAGTGGCCGAGGGACAGATTTACTTGGTTGTTGAGATCGATACATCTTTTGAGAGGTCGACATGTGAGCAACCACATCATTGGGGGCCGGGAAAGTAGCTTTCTTAGTGGCACTACGCTGGGTTTGCTCAAGTGGTGAAATGTCCCGGACTAGTTCCATATTGGCGAGCGTGAGTACACTGGAGGCGGGACGGAACAAGGATTCCTCCTCGGAGGGGCTTGCCTCTGTTGATGCCCCACTGGAAGCTGACGAAGACCTTTGGGTCTCTGGTGATTCACCACTGGAGGGTGATGAAGACCGTTGGACCTCTGTTGATGCATCACTGGATGAAGACAGATCGTAGTCTGGCCAAATTACTGCTGGGTAATCATGAATACTGGTCCTTCCTTCTCCAGGTTTGAGGCCCCAGCTGGCTTGGGAAAAAGCTTGCGACATGGGAACTAGTACGTACGGCTCAATGTCCATAGGGTGGCGAGGACGACGGTTGGTCCTTCTGTACGGAATATTCCGCCCATGGGCGGGATAAGGTCGAATGTTCATACTGGCGCAACGTCGGGTTTCCTTGACGAGCTCAGTGACGCGGTCCCTCCGCTTACATGTTTCGGGCTCATTGACTCGTGCCTTGTGTTTGCGTGGTTTGGGTTCAGTGACTCGTTCCCTGGGTATACACGGCTCGGGCTCAGTGACTCGTGCCCTGTGTCTACGGGGTTTGGGTTCAGTGGCTCGTTCCCTATGCCTGTAAGGTTCGGGCTCAGCGTCTCGCTCCCTGCGTTGACGTGGTTCAGGCTCAGCGACTCGTTCCCTGCGTTGACGTGGTTCAGGCTCAGCGACTCGTTCCCTGCGTTGACGTGGTTCGGGTTCAGTGTCTCGTTCTCTATGTCTGCAAGGTTCGGGCTCAGCGACTCGTTCCCTGCGTTGACGTGGTTCAGGCTCAGCGACTCGTTCCCTGCGTTGACGTGGTTCAGGCTCAGTGACTCGTTCTCTATGTCTGCAAGGTTCGGGCTCAGTGACTCGTTCCATGGGTTGACATGTATCTCGTGCTCGTTCCCTGGGTTGACATGGTTCTCGTACTCGTTCCCTGGGTTGACACGGTTCTCGTACTCGTTCCCTGGGTTGACATGGTTCGGGCTCAGTAACTCGTTCCCTGGGTTGACATGGCTCTCGTACTCGTTCCCTGGGTTGACACGGTTCTCGTACTCGTTCCCAGGGTTGACATGGTTCGGGCTCAGTAACTCGTTCCCTGGGTTGACATGGTTCTCGTACTGGTTCTCTGGGTTTACGTGGTTCGGGCTCGGTGACTCGTTCCCTGGGTTTACGTGGTTCGGGCTCAGTGACTCGTTCCCTGGGTTTACGTGGTTCGGGCTCTGGAACTCGCTCCTTGGGTATTGGTCCGGGTTCAGGGACTTTCGCCTTTGATACGCGTGGTTTTCGAGATTGATACAACAGTCGAGGCCTCGACATGGGAGCAACAATCTCCGTTGGGGCAGGACCTTCCATACTTGCGCTCCGCTGGGCCACTTTAGGCGGTGATACGTCCCGGTCTACTGCCACGTCAGTGGCTTCACTGGACGTGGCACTGAGCATGGGTTCCACCACTGAGGGGATTGTCTCTGATGATGCAAAACTGGCGGGTGATGAAGACCCTTCCGAATCTGTCAAATCTCTGTCTGGGAAATCATGAATACTTGGTCTTTCTTCTCCTTCTTTGAGGACCCAAGCTTTTGAAGGCTCATGCGAGAGAGGAGCCATCATGTATGGCGTTCTGCCTTCCGACTGGTGAGGGAAGTATGTGGTCATTGTGTGCAGAACATTCCCGCCATCTGGGGCATGAGCCCGAATATCCACTGTGGATGGTGAAGCATGTTCCAGCGGAGGCGGACAACGAGGACTAGTGGTGTACTCGCCAGAGGGTTTCATATCCTGCACACGCGTCTTCTTCGATACCAGTTTCTGGAAAGCCTAAAAATAAACTGGGTTAGTGTATTCAACATATTTCTGAACTCGGAATATATTTATTTATATTTTTTATTCCAAATCTTTTACATAGTTGTAGCTCAATTAATTTCGTGGTATTTTATCCTTTGCCCATGGGTCAGAGAGAAGTTTCGGCTTGCTTTACAGGGGAAAATACCCTAATCTGTTCTGAATAACCGTCAGGACGCAATCTCTGCATCCTCAAGCGCAAACCCAATTAGGCACTAGTAGAGTAGAAAACCGGAAGGGAAAATCCACCCACGCGATGCATAATTTAGCATCTGAGCGAAGCTGTGCCTTTTAATTAGGAATTAGGAATATATTAATGTTATTTTGGTCAAATAGATTGTCATATCCCAACCGCAATTGAAATGTTAACATGGAAATCAAGATTTAGTTTCGGGATTATTTGATTAAAATACGTCGGAACGGTATATTCCTAAGTTATTGAGTGTGTTTATCCCCACACAGCCGATTTTGATGAAGGCTAGCAAATGGGAAGGCTCCAAATAATTCGAAAACGAATATATAATTTGTTAGAGGCAAGGGCAAACTATTGGTCAGTGACAGACAACCAAACTGACCCAACGACGACAATCTCAAAGACCATTCTGGTCTAAAATCGGTTGAGTGCGCGCCACCACCAACTTGCGTGATTAGTTATTGTTCGGAGTATTTTGTTCGAATGCATAAATTAATAAAATCATATACGAATTTCTACGGCTAACTACTGATTGGTCTTACTTCGTTTGCAGCTTTCTGGAATTTTTTTAGCATGGGCGATTTGGCCCGTGCCGCCGGTTTTGGTGATTTGGACTTAGAAGCCTTCTCTTTCTCTTTATTCTTATTCGGCATATTTGAACTTTGGGATTTGAGAAGGGATGATACTACTCGTGTGTGCTAAAGTCGCACTGCTAATTACACCAACGTACGGACGTAATTGTACACTACAAAATACTGACTGTGAGCTCGGATTTAGTCACTGTTAAGAAAAGTTTACAAAAAATATTTTTCCGCTAACTTAGTATTTGCACTTTACTCAAATTATGAATTGCATGTATAATGAATTCTTACAAAAACTTGTTTGTTGTTTAACACATCTCAAATAAGTTAGTTGTTGTCAAGCCAAGTTAACATGACAACGCTACAATCCACATCTCGAATAAGAAAACTTTCGGCAATAACCCCGCATAAATGCACTGAAGATCAATATCATGACATATCTAAACAAACCTATAATGCACTGCAACGCAACATTACCTGACAGCAATCTACTGCTTGACGTTAAGGGGTAAAAATAGGATATTTTTGAGAAAACTGTTCGGGAAAACTAAGTTCATCTTCTGTGATCGCCATCACATTGTTCGAATTGTAGCGCCACTGGACGCCAAATTCAATCGACATTTGGGATGAAGTAAGGAAGAGCGGCGCGCCAATCTGATTGGAGGACGCGCTTTTCGGAAAACCTAACTTAATAGATGGCAGTTCAATTCAATTCACTGTATCTAGTCTTTCGTGGCTGCGCTGCTGAATTTGAAGAAGCCAAAACTTTAAATCACTTAAATTAAAGCAAAACGTTGTAATTTAAAAACTAAAATTAAACAAAGTACCAAAGGAGGAACGATTTCGGTATTATTCGTCCTACATGGCTTCTGTTTTCAATTCTTGTTGAATATTTGAGGGCAACAGTTGCGACTTGTGACTCATCTGCCTGTGTAATCGCTACGGTTATTAGGTCGGCCTGTTCTATTTTATAAAGTTTTCCCCAGGAAATACTACTTTATTATTGTTAAAACGGAAACATGCACCCTTTGTTTCGTTTTTCCTGTTCTACATAGATTTGTTACACTACTGTTCCTATACACATATGGTAGCACTGGTTAAATACAGTCATTTGCGTTGTATGCTAAGCATATACGATGCGTTAAGTACTTCTGCATAATACGTATTCATTCTGTATATTGTTGTTCCAATATTTGAACACTATTCAATTTCCCATTAGTACCAACTGCTTGAAGGTTAGGTGTGAATGAAGAAGGTTCATTTTATTTTATTATCCCTTCCTTCTTCTTCAAGGGTTGTTTATTGCAGTTTATTCAGAATTGTTAAATATCCCTAGGGTGTATCCCATATTTTGGAATACATGTTCCTTGCCACAAACCCGAACTAAAGCGAAAGCGAGCTTCTTCGTCGAGTAATATCCAGTAGTGGCATGTGGCATATGGAGAGTTGGGTGAGCCAAGGGGTAGTCGGGTGCATTCAAAAATTAATTTATTCACACAAATAACGCATCCGACGCTTCAGTTAAATGTACTTATTTTGAACCATTACTTTATGACATCTAATAGTTCAAGTTTTCCACCCATAACTGCATTTAAATTGTCCTTTGTCTTAACTAATTTAGGAAAAGTTATTGATTTTTCACAAAATCAGCGAAAAGAAAGACAATTCATTCGTTTTACAACAGATTAATCTAATCTGGCTAAAAACAACCGTAATTTTTGTCAACAATTTTGTGAATACCCAGGCAAATTTCAACATTAAAAGTTGGCCAACCCTGAAGTAAAGTGTTCCTCTCGCCAGTGTGATGTGAGTACCTATCCGAAACACGCTGGTAAATAAGAAAGTAAAGTAGGGCAGATGCATACGTAAGTCTATATGTACATACATATGTATCGTTTAGTAGGAGCAGTAGTACATAGTAGCAGGTTGGATTTTTGTTCGTAAATATAACGTAAGGGTAAAAGTTAAAGGGTTCAAGGAAATGGTTGAAGTGGAAGTCCGCTCGCATGAGTAACGGGTAACAATGGGTTCTGTGTCTATGTAGTATCATACTGTTCCTCAAAATAATGAAAAATAAAATTGGGCCTCATGATGTAGGCAGCTACCTGGACTGGATTCGAGTCGACGACGTTCAGGGGCATATCTTCACATTCACACCGGATGCCAGGGAGCGTTTTTCCTAGTTTCATTTTCCATTGTTGTTCTGCGGTTGCTGGTCGCTTTCTTCAGTTCTTGTCTACCAGATGTACGGCTTCCTCGTGGCTTCCTTCCGTCTGTCTTGTGCCTGTGTTAAAGTTGTATATTCCTTGACCAACTCAGGGACTGTTTTAGTTGTCAATACTGGAAATTGAAATACTGTGAATTAAAGCGTATTATCAGTGAATTGGACTAATGTGAGTCTAAAGTGCGACGCTGGTGGACTTGCTTGTACACAGAATAGGATTTTGAGCTTGCACTAAGTTTGCGGACTGGAAAAAAAATAGTAGTAATTAAGGACTTCAAAAAATGTCCCCCAAGAAGTCCTCTTTTCAACATTTGAGCTTATTAGTTATTTTAGTTGAAGTTCAATATCGGAATGTTGGGTTGAATTTGAATATCTTAGGGTAAGACGATGTTCGGTTTGCGGAGTGTTTTTGGAGTCAAACTCTTCGGCTGGGAAGTTCTTCTCAGGGAGTTTTTCTCGTAAAAGCATAACTTTCTGTTAGAATTTCTAAGAAACTCGGAATAGGTTGGCAGGAATTTTCTCATCAAAACGGTATTGATTGGACTGGAAATTAGGAAAGAGGAGCATGACTAGACGGCTGAATCCCAGTAAAGTACTAAAATGCTAGACTGACTAATATTTCATATTTTACATATTACGACGTGTAACTATTTAACTACATGCGTTGTAGTAGACATTCATTCTGATGATATAAAGCCCAGAGCAGAACAGGGCGACTCTTTGATCTTACGATGCAGAGTGGAGCATTGTATATAACATAAATACGTACTACGTGATGGGTAGGGCTTCCAATCCCGGGCTCCCGACTATTTTACTCCGGGCTCCAACCCCGGGCTTACGCATTCCAAGCCCGGGCTTAGAAATGACTAAAAATGAGAAATTGGACCCTGTTTTTCAACTTCGAGGACATTTTCAGTCCCTTCGCTGTTCCAAATAATCTTATTTATTTATTTAAACATAATTTAACACTTTGTATACTGTCTAATCTGAATATCAACACAAATAAAGTTAATATAAAATAAATATAGGTTTCTTTGACATAGCCGAGGCCCAATCAATTGAATAAAGTTAATATAAAATTTTAAATTATAGTTTTAGTTCGTTGTTTTGCTTTTAATATGTCGTTTTAAAGCTCGGGCTTGGAGCTCGGTATCCCGGGCTTGGAACAGCGTCCGGGCGTGAAGCCCGGGCTTGGAAGCCCTAGTGATGTGCTGAGTTTTAGTTGGAGGCAGGTGGAGTGTGGGAAGACGTCCATGTGCTGTGCAGGCTGGGGTAAAGGTAAATAGTCTGGGTGGGACTCATCTAATCAGCTCAAAGGACTCAAAAGTTCTAATTTTAATTCAACTAATTAATTATAAGATGAATGAGAATTAGAGTCTTTCAGCCGCTCTAACAAAACACGTGGAAAGTGTTTGACTTTGAAGCTTGGAAATGGAAAATATATGGAAATGCAGCGTTTAGTTTCCATGCATTTCAATTAACCCACTTGGGATAATCTTATAATTGAGTTAGTCTTTTCAACTCTTAATTCCTTTCAAACTCGGTCATTCAAAACGGAATACGGGAAAAGTTTGGTGAGACTCTGCCTACATTGGGATTGGGAATCACAGATCACAACGTGTGTTTTTTTTGTCAATTTCGATCCTTCGTCTTTTGGAAATATTATAAGTCCTTCAGGAATTTTAGTCTCTTGTGTTCATCATAGCTCAAAGCTTAATTAAAATTTGACATGTGGAACATGCGTTGTAAATTTCTCCGTCGTCTGTACGGTTGTTTGGTGTTCTACTTTCAACTTCGTTTCGTTCAGGTCAGTCTCCCTGTTTTGTTAGTTCAGGTGTTTGAGTTTTCCTGCAGGCTTGTTCCATTACATGCCTGGTTACGTACGTGCTTGTTGGGTTAGGATATGATAATGCTAAGAAAGTATGCAAGGCCAGGCAAGATCTATATTTACATAACAATACAGTATATTGTACATGTGTTACACCATTCTGAATAATATTTGTGTTTTCGCTTGAATATTATTATTGGTTCAAAGGCAGCTACATATAGGTACGCACGTTCTTGTTCTTGCAATATGTATTCAATTGAATTGTCATCTTACTATGCACTTTTCGAAATCGATTGCAAATCCGCAAATACGTACTCAACATGTTTACGAAAAAATTATCAATACAAATGCTTCTTTTCATGCTTTTCGGAATTTAGGCCGTATTTCCAAATTCGTGACGTATCGTTTTACACTTATATGCCTGATCGGATGTGTTAATAGTTGCGGGACCTCAAAGTTTGTTGCCTCTACTTTTTGATATACATATGCACACATTTTAGTAAATATTTTGACGCTATGCCAATATGTCTTGGAATATCATTCATACATGCACTACTCACTCAGAAAAACGATGCCAGGGGAATTTCATAAAAGTGTCTATCATTCTAGCCTCATGTTTAATAAATGAATAACATCGGCATTGTTAATTGTACAGCTATCCATCCAACCTCATATCTTATTTGTATGTGACACCAGAAATTCGTCTGCTGGTATTCATTAATGGGAACAAAAAATTGACAGGGTGACTAATGTTCGAATGGAATAGCATGTTATACTGCATTCGTAGGTAGGTAGTGCATTTACACAGGGCAAATGTAATGGCAGCCGAATACAAATACCATATCAGCATATCATGATCATTAGAAATGGAAATAGTATTTTTTGTGCAGTATACGGATTGCGTAATAGTAATCTCAAATGTAGCCCTTAGGGCTTGGATTTTAAAGTGAATAACGAAAGGCAAGTTTAATATCAGATGTGTTAGTATCATGGAGTGATTTCAGCATATACTGTGGCAGAAAAGTGCGTGTAATACCAATACCCACTATAGTAATACTTTTAGGTTGTATTTGGTCTTATGTAATGTTTAAAGTTTAGGAAAAAATCGATCTGCAGACATGACATGACTAATGAAACAGAAATTCTAGGTAAGTCTACCTACTTTATCAAAGTTCGAACTATGTATGTCTTTCAGCCACGGCCACGTGCTGGGTTTAAGGTTTATTATGGCTAATTTCGAATACCTTTTAGGATTCGGAATTAAATTCTAAATACCTACATAGTATTAGTATTTACATTAAACCAACCATCCGCAACCCACTATGACCCATACATGAGCAAAAATTCAAAAGTCAGCTATACATAGTATGTATCCTTTACCCTGATAATAATTCTGCCTTGTGCCTTGTGAAATAGTTCCACAGTAATTAATTAAATTCAATTCTTGTATATACGAGTACACCAATTTATAGGCAAGATACGGATGTAGAATGATTTACAATTTAATTTCCCGTTGAATTATGCATTGATTCATTCATAAATGGGATTTGGGAAGAGTTTTTGGGTATGCGGTGTGTGTGGATGGACGGGGGAAGGGGTTAGTCATTCTGCATTGAATTGCACGGTACTATGTGCTGTTGTCCCATTATGTCTGAAATTTTCTGTAATCCAAGCATATAATGAGCTGAGGTATTCTGTGGTGTGTATGTGCATCCGTGTTTTATTCATCTCCTGATTGGTTCTGCTCACTTCGTTTGGCAAAATCAATACGATTTAACTCTGTAACAGCGTTGTTAACAACAGAGGTTGGGATAACGGAGATTTGCATTAACATTGTGGCAGTGAAATGAGTATTATTCAAGTAGTAAAAAATGGAAGCATTATTTAATAAAGCATAATCTGATGACCTGACGCCCAAAATCCACAACTCACTATCTTAACCTAGAACGAGCTCATTTGCTCTTCGGTGTAGGAATGCATCTTTCTTTCTGTCAGAAGCATTTATTCTTCTTCTGATTGGTTGTTCTAAATTGAGTATTTCCGTACAAGCTGTAACCGGTTAGGTTCAGCTTTCAGCTACACGATGAGTGTTTAGCACTGATTCGTGGGCCCGCTAGTAGGGAGTATGCAAGATGCGTTCACACGTAGTGTAGGTAAATGCTATGCAGGGCGATGTAGAGAATGTTTATTTATTCTTTGGAATGAAAAATCTCACTCTTCCCCCTTTTCCCATTCCGATAGCACAGAGCAGAGTGGGATTCATTCCATATGCATCTCCATAATGCTGAAGTTCTACATACATAGATACTATGCTCTATGCTGGGCTTTGCCCTTTTCAGTCCCAGCCTCAGCCACTCGTCACTTGATTTCTAGTGGTGCGGCCGGGAGGACGTTCACACGAAGCTGAATTCTTGGATAGTCCATCCTGACATAATAGCGTGTGTGTAGTAGACAGAGAGTAGGCTTAGGTAGGACCTCCTGGGCACGTGGACGTGGAACGAGTCAAGTTCAATAAATGACAGATCAGTCATTATTGGGTGGGAATTCTGGTCCAGGAATTTGTAAGAATCCGGTCGAGTGAAAGCATGAAGGAACGAGTTGCAAATTCCTGACACGTGCTCCATTCATTCTCTGTCTACCACCACCGTTCTGATTGGTTATGAATTATAAAGGGAATTCAGTAATTTGGGCTCAAATCCTGTTCTGTGTGCATGTGTCAACCATTTATGGCACGATTCCTTAGTGTCTTGTCTGACTGCTCGTAGTATTGTCGTGTCCAACGTCTAAACGAGTGAGCTACTACTACGTTCAAGATTGGGCTAATTTGCGTGGTTTGAGCCACGACTACAGGAAGACTTTCGACTACAGACTACTTCCTTGGTCCGCTATGTCACCTCAGGACACGATGGTGGAGTACAACTTTAACCTATGCGACTGCGGCCTCTCACCCACCACGGGAAAATATCAGATTGCCAGGTACATATACGATTATTAACAAAACGTATCATTTAATTTTTCCTTTATCTATTATTCGTTGTTCGTGGAACTATCAACTATTGATAGTTAAGCAAATGAATTGCACGGGCATCGGTTGTAAGTAAAAATTAATTGGTGTAAGTGAACCCAGGTGAAGGTGTTCAAATTATCCTGTATCAAAGGTATTGTCCCATTGACGTTGGACGCAACACATACGTACAGCCTAACATTAGGATACATGATAAGGCATAGTTGTTATCGGGAAAACATTTTTCGACCCGCAAAAAATTGAATTCTCCAGCAAATCTTTTCATATGTATAGGTTAGGTTATGAATCTGCCGGAAATGTCTGATTATTTGCCTGAAAACTCTAATATTTTGAGGGCTGACTAATTACAAGCCGTTGTTATCAAGGATTAGCCTCTAATTGTGTTGGTTTGATCCAAGTGAGCCTTCGTCTTGGTCGGATCTCGAATCCTAGATCCTGTGTATTCAGAGTTCAGGGCTAACGAAAGTTACCTGAAACCACCCTTGGGCCTCAATTCACTCTCGTGTATTTTGTGTCTTGAGTCCGTCTTGTTCTTCGGATAGAGTTTTCTGTGTGTGTGTGACTTACACATTTTATTCAAAGATTTGAGACGTCTGACTCAAGACTCATTCTACGAGATCAAGAAAAAGTTCCGCTGTGAGTGAGTGGACTGATGACTGTTTCTATGTGATGTACCTATGTGCTTTGCAGTTTGCAGTGAAAATGAAAATCACTTTGATTGACTAGCTGACCACTGACTGCTCACGGAATGATGTGATGCATTGTTTGTCGGTATTTTATTGTGACGTTTAATTCTTCAAACTTCAACACTACTGAATGTACTAAGTACATTAGCTAGGTCAATATTATGAGTGTAGACCAATCTGTCTGTAAACAGGTGTGAATTCCATAATTTGGAGTTTTACTTCCCGGAGGGAGGATGTAATGTTACTTTCATAATTTTCATCATATTTTAGAATTTTAAGAGTTGATTGATATGTTATTGAGAGTACCAAGGCCAGTTAAATAATACATTGCCGAGTAATTGATATTTTGCCTTTATTATTCCTCCCCGTGAATCGCTAGTTAAACGTTAAACTGTTGAGGTATTTCACAAATGCCTAACATCTGTCAGTTTTATTTTATTTACCTTAGAACGCCCACCAAAAGTACTGGTGTATTACTTGATATTAAAGTGTTTTGGATCCATGTGTTGTATGATGGATGTTGGATGAGTAAGTACTTTGTTACTTAGATCTGGAATTCCTCTGTGTCATTTAACCGGATAAAGCTGAATGGAATTCCTTACGGAATATTCTATCTCCGCCTGTATTTTGTAGTGTGTGCACCAGATAAGAGATTTTTAGGAAGGAATGGATTTTTGTAAGCTCAAAGTGTCTGAGGTTGACCAAAGAGGAACGTGCCTGCTTGTAAACATACGTACGTTTGTTGAATGGGAATGAAATTGATGTAATGTTCGGTTCGGAGCGACGAGCGACGGGTTTGTTCAGTTTTGCGATAGTATTGGATTTTTCTTTGTTCTGTGTTGCCGGCCTGTTCCACGATCTCCAATCAGACGGAAGCCTTCTTCCAGCCTGAAGTAGTTAGTGATAAGCCTGTTGTGTCTTGTGTATAATTTAGTTGGGCTTGGATATGGCGAGAACCAAGCCAGTCAAGTATTGATTTTCAATGATCATCATTTCTAATGACCAACCGAGGCGCTCGATTGTATTTTATGAATGACTTGTTTCGTACTGTCCTTGAGTTTCCTCTGCCTGTCAGGTCACTTTGGTTTACAAAATCTTCCCGTTCTATCAGTTTCAGCTCCATGTACTTTTGCCAGGAATGTTGGTGAGTGAAGACTTGACGACAAGTAATCAGGTTTAATGATGCTACTGGCGTAGTTCGTCCGTATGTATCCTCTATCAGCCTTCCACGAGCCATCCTTATTATTTTTAAGACTTGGCCATTGTAGCAAAGAGACGAATGAAAATAACTCAAGATAAGAGTTCCTTTCCCAATGCCGTTCGTGTGGAAGCAATGGAACTATTTGCGCTTGTAGATTTTCTGAGCCTCTGTCTGTCTCATCGTATGCCCTGAAAGTGATATGCTGGACTTTGTCTTTGGCTCAAGCACCTGTTCTCTGGGATGAGGACGCAGTTGTCCTGGAGACCTGGGACTACTCAGAATTCTATTAGTGGTACGATTCGGCTCCATTACTTGTCCCATTCCCATTACATTCCCAGAAAAGGCAAATTCTGACAGGACGAGCACTCCGCTATGTCATCCGATATTGGAGGCAAGGACTGCTATTAAGTGTGTCTGAATTGAAACGAGGAGTCCTGTCAGCCTTCCCTGGCATCCCAGTTACTTATCTAATACCAAGAATCAAATGACCAATTCAGTTTCTTTATTTTTAGCCACCATATCTCCTAGATTTGTTGAGGAATCAAATAAGGATTTAGATAACATGAAGGTGTGTTTCCACATGTACTCCAGCCTAGAGTCCACTCTTCTTCGCGTTCCGTGTCACGCAGAGATAATGACTTCCTTCCTCGGAAACCTAGTCTTCGTGGGCGTACTTACGTTTGTAGCCAGTTGCCAGTTCCAAACCTTCGATTATGCTGAATTAGAGTTCTATTCACACGAGAGGGAAACGAGTAAGTTAAGACTACAGCGCTGCTCGCAGGGATTGTGAAGTCACAAGTCACTATTTAGATTCGTGAATCACGCATGTCGCATTATCTAAAGCTGTCCAATCGTCTACGATAAAACGAGTTATTTAACGTCGTTGACAAGGGTTCTGATTTTCTCTTCCGTGTTGCACATCTTGGCCAAATACATGTGAGCAGCTCTGTATCAAATAGTTCACCCGGGTAGCAAATAGTGAATGCGGAACTTTGGTTTCCCTTCCTGCTTGCTCATTACACACTAGCCCACTTGGCTCTTGTCTGTACGTCTGGGTCAAAATCATGTTTTCCAACAATCCTAATTACATATTCCGTTTCTGCTAACCTATTTCTCAGTGGGAGAATTAGGTTTCCCATGGCTGCTTTTTATCCACTTAGTAGTTCAACTACTCCTTTCGTTACTTCTTGCCCAGAACATCGTCATGGAGAGATGACAATTTCCCCACAACTAATGAGCATAAATAGGGCCATTAAACCTGTTCTTGTGCTCAACTTTCTGCATCATTTGTTACGGTTCAAAATATTAACTTCCCTTGTTCAGTGAGTGGAACGGCGGATGGCGTATGAGCGTATTTAAATCAGACTACTCCACGTTACACTTACCTACCTGATGCCTTCCGCTTCCATGTGAGCTCGTACATGGACTAGTAACAGTAAACTGCCATAGTAATCCTTGAGCCAAAGTGGAATGAAACCGAACCACGTCAATAATATTTAGCTGTAGACAAGCAGATGAGAATATAGATGGGGGAATCTAGTTAAGTTTCGTTCCCTCCTTTTTTTTTCTTTTATAATTAAAAATAGAGTCAAGAGACGAGATTATTGGAAGTCTGAGAGTTGCAGGTGCAGCGGATGAACGAAATATAGTACAAATAGAACAAGTCTCAAGAAGGTGGGATCGACACGAAGAACTCTAGGCGTTTTCTGACTCCTATTTCATCAAATTTCTTAATTATTATACAAGCCGGAGTTTGAGACTTAGCCGTTACTCTACTACAGTATTTACTAACAACCCTTCCGTATGTATGTTTCCACACAGCTAAGGTTCTTAACTACGCATTACTGCATTTTACATTTTAAAAGTAGTCATTCTAATAATAATACTTACAGTTTTTGTTTTTGTAGCACAAGTAGTTACAGCCTTCTTCGGAAAATTCAAACGTGTCCAGAGAACAGATGATACGATATGTAATACTTTGACTTTTGATATTAAACCTAGGTTTTTTAAGTTCATGCTGAGTACCGTCATGATTGAGTATCATGACGGTGTTCCCTTGAGGCATTTGACCTGACCTAACCTAACCAGCATAAAACATAACCTAAACTAAGTTAAGCTAACCTAAACAAACTTAACAATATAACCCTGACATGACGAATTAATATCGAAACGTCGGACGGCTATGAGCTATGATGCTCTCGCAAGTTGGGGCCAGGCTTTAACTTTACTTCTTAATTATAAAAACGTTGGAATTTCCATTAGTTTTTGCCAGAGTCGTGCTCGTAGTAGTTACCTGTAACCATACCCCCTACCATAACGCCATTCGTGTTATCCCTTGCTCGTAACTCACTCGTAATAAGCAAATATGGAAATTGAAGGCTAGAGACTAATTAATGCAAACAAAGTTCTCTTGATAAGAGGATGGTACGCCTCAGCGTCGTCATTAGCTTTGAGGATCAGATTCTCTTTAAAAAGTTAGGCTGGAGTCTACATGTCTACAAAACAAAATTCGTGGATTTTGATACTATTTGTTGTTTTTTATGAGGGAATAAATTGGGTACCTATACGTGGGTTGGAGATTGGAGAACTATAGTGTTTACCAGAGGCGGTCTGTCTATACCAGATTGTTTGAAGAGTGGAATAGTGATGAGCACAGGGAACGATTATGGTTTGATGCCCTACTTTTGGGTCATTCTAATCATTGTAACATTCTAAGTAAGGTTTATAGCATTACAAGTAATGCAGCATGACACTCTGCAGCACTTCTCTGCTAATCTCTTGTCTGTAGACAAGCTGCAAACAAAGTCTTCAATTTGGTACTCGTCATGAGTACTGAAATTTTACTATTCTGCAGTCCAACAGTGACATGACAATCATCCCAATTTAATTCTCTTAAAATCTTTCTACGAAAAAGTTCCCTTCAAAAAAGTTTTATTCGAAAAAGTTCCCTTGAATTAGTTTTTCCGAGATTAAAATATTTTTGAAATGCCTGACCTATTTAACTGTACTATTAGAAATTAACCAAGATTACACTATTTATTTCTAGCCTAACGTAACTTAAAGTAATCTTATCATTATCACGGTCTACAGTTTGAGCTCAACTGCTTTCCTTTTTCATAGCGATATTTTTCGACGGGACATTTTCGAATGAACTTCTTTATGGCAACTTTTTCACTTTTCACTTCCTCTTATAATTCAATGACTGGGGTTGTAAAATAAACACTTAGTTTATCTTTACTTGCTACTCAATCATTGAATTCCGGGATTTTTTTAAGACTTGAATTCCAAATTGTCACCTTCATTCTATTAAAACCTCTCGTCATTATCAATTACAGTAATTTAAAAGACATAACTGTGTTACTAATAATGGGTGACTGGGGACTGGGCTTCACTCTTTTCCTCTTCTCCTTGAGCCAAAGAAATGCGTTGTCGTTAAATACCACGACACAGTGTATTCGGTAATACCTAAAGTACCGCTCTCCGCTATTAAATGGCTTATGCTCATCATAAAAAATACCAATATGGTCTAGGTAATTTTAACTGCTTACTGTAAATATAATTGTCTATTTACCGATGCAGCATTTAGTTGAAGAGTAATTATTCATGTCCTAAGTGGATACCTGAGTTTCATACTAAATTCCAAATGTATTTCGCGTGATTTAAAACTAAAAGGAGGTTTGAGGTTGAGTTTGGCATAAGAAATCTATTGTTAATATATTAAAACCTCAGTATGGTAATAATAGCTAATCATGAAAATTTTGAGTTTACTCCAATAAACACATACTTCGTTACGGTTCATATCCAAGGGTTTCGGCTTTGAGCCAAGCGCAACGAAGGAGCGACCTAACTTGCTGCTGATGCTGGAGATTTTAGTGCTACTTAAGCTAAGAGATGATAAAGGTTTTATATTCTCTTATTTTCCAATCATCCTAATGCAAGACTGGAGTGAGTGGATTCCTATTTTGGCCTAGCCAAAGCCCTCTTTACCTTCGGAACGAGATTGAGAGACTCAGTTATTTAATTTGATTGGAATTTTCAATTGGGAGCTCCTCAGCCCCTAATCTCATATAACCGTTTCTTCATCATGATGGATTTGTCCTGTTTTAAAACAATGAAACGGCATTAGAGGTCCTTCTGAAGATCTGCTCCACTTTAACTCACTCAGGTGTAATTCGGCCTGTACGGAACTCGGCTCGTCACGTCGAGCCTTTAATTTCTCTCCTTTTATTACTATGACCTTCTTCTCTGCCTGATTATTTAAAAGTGAGCGTGTGTCAGGACACAATGAGACTAAATAAGTTTTGGTTCGAGTTACCAGCCTATATGCTATATCAAATCCACTTTTACTATTTCCAAAAGTTCGAGTGGGTAATTATTAGTTCTCGAGGGAGTTAGAGTTTGAATTCTAACAGGTGCATTCTGTTATGACACCTGAGGGAGATCATTTAGGCGGCTGAGCAGGTTCTCAGGGAGTGCGTCCCGTGTTTTGTCAAAAGTTGAACAAAGTTGTGGCGGAATGAATGAGCCAATGTCGATATCATGGTTTCAATTGAAGCTTGAACTTAATTTGACTTGAGTCTTGAGTAACTTGTACGGCTGAGCCAGGCAGTTGACGTTGATGTACTCTGACCTGCCTCGTGATAAAGTAGTAATAACAGCCGTTGTGGCTGGGAGCCGAATCTGGGTTTAACTTACAAGACTTCAATCAGAGTTTATTCTTCAGTTTATCAGCCAGAGAACACTTGTGTACGAGCACTCAACTGACTTTCCGTCCAAATTGTTCTCTCAAAGGAATTCTATTGGGCCTAACTTTTCTCATTACACGAATGAACCAATGCACTTAAGTTTATGACGAGAGGCCATCTCCATTTGAACACCATCAATCTTGGACCAAATCTTATTAGCTAATTAAAGTGAGATGCTAATTGATTTCAATTCAGGGTCCGGTCCTATTCTCTGAGCTCACAGATGCGGAAGAACTGCAAGTCTAGCGTTGTTGGTCTGAATGGCCATGGCCCAAAATGATTCAATTGGAGGGTTCTTTATGAATTTACTCGAGCTAGCTATAGCTGTCCTGCCTTGGAGTATTGTGTAACGCGAAGCTGTATGATTTATTTGAAGTCATTTAATGCTCTCTCATGTGTACCACTTGTTGAGTGTATTTAGATAAATTAAATCCGGAGTGAGTGAAGTGGTTTGGCTCCTAGCTTCGCTCTCAGCTCAATTGTCAGACTCTCCTTCTCAGAAGCATGTCAATGTCATCTTCTCTGATGAGAGAGAACGTGTGTGCGGATCTTGTGTCGGAAGGCGTATTGGATTCTCTAATTAAAAACAAGAATGTCAAGTCTAGCCTCTCACTCTTTCCATGAAGCTCTATTTGTACAAATCTCGGTTAGAATGCTTCCACGGAATCTGGATTACTGAAGCCCTACAACTTCAGGGGTGCCTTGAATGTAGAGCATTTGCATCAAAGGGTTATTAATAAGCCTGCATTCAAATTTGTGTCATAATACGTGAAGCCAAAAAAGGCCGGTTGAAGTTGAAGTAAGGAGCACCACCGACAACTAGTCGCCTCCGAGAACAACGCATTGGCGCCTCTAATGGCGTATGATTAATTCGGATTATGTTAGGTTACGTTTCTTAAACTGTTACAACATTTTGCGAACCTAGTATTACCCTAATTAATCAACTTACTTTACGAAAAACCTAACATCACCGAAAAAGGTGTAGGAATTGGGAGGGAGCGATGGAGGCGACTGACCGTATCGGCCCGGGCAGTACCTGGAGTCACCTGTAGTAGTTTTCTGGCAACTTTCAAGCAGCACAGTTCTAATTATGTGTCCCCAAGGACTTCCTTTGAAGTATTAATCGAGCAAATCAAAGTGATTATTATTATTAAATATGAAATTCAAAGATTAAGTCAAATTAGCACACGAGTTCCAAATATGGAAGTTATTTTCCCTTTACGGTAAACTTTAACTCTTTTGTAGTAGCAAATGAGGTCAGTTTCAACAAAACAAAAGGCGAGCCAAATGAGTTTATGATATTGCTAATTGTTGCAGACGGCTGGGTTTATATTCACCTACACGGACACGCTCGTTACACTTTGTGTGATATGATCTAAGTTTATTAAGTTTCTCCTGGCTAATATTCGTGTAAGTACATTTAAGTAGTGATTCGACTCTCTGTTACATGGCTTGAATCAACTATTGTATTAGTGTGCTATTTGCTATTACAGATAGCTTATAGCGAATATGGTACTGCATATTAATGTTTAAAAGCATACAATTCTAATTTCCATATTTTGTTTGTTGATTACAGAGTAAAATTTGGAGTTCCCCTTCAAGAAGTGTTCAAAAATGACATTCCAGGGCCATTGCTGGTAAGTTCCATATACACTGCAAATATTAAATGTGCCTCTCTATGACGAGTTAAGATTCCTTGTAGTATTGGGTGAAGAGGGTGACATGTTACATGTAATGTCTTATCAAATCTTTTCGTACAAAACACATACCTAAGTATAAACTTGGAGCAAAACGGAACTGTGAATATTTTTTGTGCCTACTGTGGGTTGTGGGTGTACCTGTATTTACTGTAGATTCATCTGACTACGCGGAGCAGCTATTTGCATTGAAATTTATTATTCATCAAAGCGACATATTGAAAAATGAATGAGTCCTAAAGTAAGTACTGTAGCTTTGTACCAGGAAGATGAATTGAAGCGTTGAACTGCATAGCCGTGTGGGCGTCAATCCATTTATATTTGGAACAATCTAAATAAATAGTATTCTAGAAATAGCAGGAATTGATTCAAGCTGGATTACATTTAGCTCACTGCCGCCTCGATCTATGCTACGTTACTAGTCAGTCATTCACCCTTTCTCTCTGATGAACGGAACTTAATCAAACAAGTTTGACGTCATATGGGTTTTTTCTAGTTAATGCGTCCTACTATGTAGAAGTCAGTCAGTCAACTGTCCCTCTCAATGCCAGGCCAGATATGACATTTTATGGTGTTTCTAACATGGGAAATGAGTTAAGTTAAAATGACAAAACTTTTATTTCACCATCTTCCCTCGCTCAATGGCCTAGTTAGGCTCTTCTTACGTAATATTTATTTAATCTCGGGAACTGGAGAATGGGAAATAACATTACTTACTTCTGACTGATTTGCCTGTCTGCTACGAATGATGAGCTCGTCCCCGTCCGTCTGTTTAAATATTTATGTGCCCAGTCAATCCGCCCAAAATGTTCCAATTTTTCATGTCCAAGGAATTGGTAATGACAGGGATGTCTGGGCTGAAGGAAAACCCCATGATTTTATTTATTCCATATCAGGTCAAATCTAGGCCATGCTTTTTATTCATGAAGAACAACAGGGAATATATTTATATTTTCTCCGAAATGTAGTTGAAGTTTCAAGCGTTCTAATGGGAATTGGGAAATGGAACTGTATTTTTATGCAATAGTTTTTATATAATGTAAAATCATTCTTGTGAAAAATTGACCTAGTTCTTGTACTTTGCTCTGCAGCAGTCCTGACCATTGCTAGTACAGCCAGAAAGGATCTCTCCTCTTGTATTATTGTCTTTACCTCAAGTCTTTATTTTTGTTCGGAAAGACAAAGTACGTAATACAAGAAAATTGAATCAAGCCTACCAAAAATGCTTAGAACCATTTTGGGGAAGGAGTGAGTGAGAGATTGAAATACTTTTAAATAAAGTTTTAAACTGTCTCCAAGAATCAACAAACAAAGTTTACTTTGTAGAGTCGGATCGTCGACAGGCAGACAGGCATGGACGTATTCCCTCGAGCGTAACCCCAGTTCTCAGCCCTCTCTGCCCCATAACAATGCATTCTACTCATTGTTTGTTACGTCAGACATCTCTCCGCTTGGTGCTTAGCATTGTCTTCATTTCATGGTATTACTGTAATTTGTAACTTGAACGAATTGTAGGCATGAAATCAACCCGGAAAGAGTCTTCATAGCTCATCTGGGGCTAGTTTTTAGTCCATTGACGCTTTGCCTTGATCAACCTGAGCTCGACAACGGGTAGACGTGATTGAATTTCGGGATGTCTGATCCGGTTCCAAGTTTTGTAGGAGAAAAAAGTAGGAAAAGTGCGTGTTGTTGAAAATAGTTGGAAGGATTTCCACGTTACATTCATTCTCCTTTCGTGCGTAGCATGCGTGTGCGTATATAAAGGAAGCCGAGCCGATTGACGTCATTCTGGAAAGAGGAAATGCAGGATTTTGAATGGTTTGGGCTGGGAAAGGGAATTTCTTCAATAGACTACACTGTCCTCCATGCACGCACGTACTTACTAGCATTGAGACTGGCTATATCGGATCTCATTCAGTGCGTAAAGGTATAATTTTCCGTACCGATAGTCGACACGTGGAGTCCTTTGCCCTTTAATTTTGGGCTCTCACCTACTTTGATGCTGGGAATTGTGAATGGGCTCAGTTCAGTCACCGCTGCTGCGCCGCCGTTCCTTAAATCCACTGACGACGAACAACTGACTCTGCCTTGGAGGATTCTATTCATTTCAGCCTATTTGGTATTCCTTCATTGTCAGTTGAATTTTGATGTTGAATTCTGTTCGAAGATGAATTTAGAATTGATTCCCTGGCTGGGACACGCTCTCCCCTGGGACCTTTCTAAACATAGGCATGCTCCGGCTAACAATTGTCAGGTTTGATTAGATTGAGATTACGTCTCTAGTCTCTCTCGGAAGGTCTTCTTCCTCTTTAGCCATGCCTCATGAATCATCGAGTAAAGACTGACTCTCATAGTCGGCTCAAGTAGTCTGAATTATCATAATTCACCCATCACTTATTTTAAGCCTCCTGTTACCCAACTCATCTCCGCTCTTTATATGGAAATGAAAGTGCTCCACACACAGTTAGCTTTAGCTCCGTTCGTTCCTCTGCTTTAAACCTAGCTAATAGCATAAATATACAGGGCTGCTTACAGTCATATTTTATGACTCAGAACTGCCTCACTTCATTTCTTTCATAAGTTTTGCGTTCTTAGAGTTAGAGTAAGTGAATAATTCATTGACGTGATGTGAATGCCTGCCCAACTCGCTCCGAGCTACTCTGTGTGTAATATTTTATATCTGTAAGGCTCGTGTGTCTAGTCATATTTGGGTAAAACGGAAAATCCAAGTTGGCAGTCAGTAGTATTTATGTTTATGCAGCGGAATATATGAGACTCTTACGCATTTCTTGCCATACGAGCAGGTTAGGCGGACGGGCCAGCTTGCCTTGGCATTGACAAACTAAAATGAAAAATGGGACTCGAGCATTTGGTGAAATGAAATTCAACGTTTGCTCACACATGACTAGGAATACGGTTAAAGTTACTTGGAGCCGTTTTCGTTTTGAAACTAAAAGTGCATGCATATGATCTGCATGATTGACGTGCACCGTCTGCTGCTGTTGTTGGTCTCTTGTCACCACTTCAGTGCGGAGTCGGAGCTTGTAAACCTCTTCACTGAATCTATCTGTCGAGTCGAGAGACTCCTTTCCCTTATTATAATTTCCTGCATGTGGCAGAATAAATTATTTCTATTTTTGAACCCGTAGTGTTTACATTCCGCTACTATTTGAGAGGAGGAAGGGAAAGGGACGTGCTAAACATATAAATGTCTGTCACACTCAGGACAAAACCTATTTCAAAATTAATGATTCATTTACACGTGGCTTGGGCTTCGAGCTTTTGCTACAACCCGTTTAATTAACCAGTCAATTATTGGGAGCTAGAAAGTTGATGTATAAGTACGTCAAGTCTTGGCTTTGGCTCCTACTATTTAACTGTAAATAGTGGAACAACTTCCTTCCTCCTGGGTACCATTTTAAACGTGAGAAGGACTGGAGTTGAAATTGATATGCATGTGTTTAGCCGTGCCTATTTTCTGTTTCTATTTCAAAACCTCATCACTGGAATTCTATTTCTGGTCTCTGAATTCAGAAAGAGGAAAAACATCAGGTTATTCCTTTTTCAGAACTCAGAACATATCATTTTTGCTCGTGTAGTCTGGGTTACGGAACGGCCTGGTTAGGCGATACACTGCTTTAACGAGGATAGCAGGCATTCGGGCCCAATGATTATAAAAATAATATATGCAACTTTGCATTACATAATATCTCTCTCGACTGAAAGAACAAAATTAGCAAACTTGAGTGACGTTTTTTTAGAATCCTAATTAAGGAATGATGAACGCTACGACAAATCCTACCGAGTCTTACACTAAAACTCAAATCAAAAACGTTAATTTAAATATTTATACCTAAGTGCTACCTACTTGCATTCCTCTGTAATCTGTATTTCCTGGAACTTAAATAAAATAATACTGCCCAGGTTGCCACTGGCCACCTAACGAACTTCAGCGTTAAAGATGCAGCTCAGATATACGCTTATCTATCCTAGCACAACAAGTTGCATTGTCGACGGCATTTTCTGAAAATATAAAATAAACACACGTTACGCATGTGGCAATTAAGGAACAGTAGCTGCCGGTAATGAGTTTTAGACATTTATGATTTGAGATTTTGAGAAGAACCTAACCTAAAGAGACTGAAATTAATGAAAACCTGTGTGGGAAAGAGAAGAAAAGTTCTGTTCGCACTGTACTAAATAAAGCATACACCATACACTCTGTGTAGCAAGAGTAAGTACCAATCTCGGATCGTTTGGCACGTGGATAGCCATGCTTATGTTTCTAATGATTCGGTCGTTATAAGGATTTGTTAGTATAACGTACTTGTACATAGGTTTACATGTTTTGACGGTATTGCAGTAACTAATGCATGAAGGAGGAACCCGATTAGGTGCCAAAGTCTTGTGCATGACGTCAGACTCATAATTCCTTGTCTTCCAGTGCTGACCTACATTAGCACAATTCAAGAGTAATACCGCCATTTATTTTGATTCGGGTTGGTGGGTAAAGTAGACCACAGGCCCAATTCGGTTCAGGCTTTTTTGTATTTCTGGTATTATTTTGAGAAAGCTGAGACAGTGTGGCGGGTGGGAGTTTGGATATTGGGTCGAGTTACAAGTTAGGAGCAGCAGTTGCACTTTCCCTGAGCTGGATATAGAGGAACAAATTATATGAAGATGATGGATGACAGGCTCAGAACTTTATGGTATCATGCATATGAATGAAGGGAAGGTAGTTAGTTTTCTGCAACAAAGACAAGGCCGACTCTCTCGTCACATGCGACCTTCTCTCACCATTTTTTTTTCTGTATTTTTGGGCTACGCTTAGTTTACTCTGTAATACTCCATGTTGACAATCGTCTAATGGCATTGAGACGCTTTTTATAGACTCTCACACTCTAAATTTAGAGTATTTGGAGGATCCTTTTATTTATCTTGCTTTTCCTTACTCTATTTTGGGAAGGCTCCATTACCTATTGGGATTCTATTACATTTACTCAACCCTGGCTCCATTTCTCATACAGTTTCTGCATGAGTTATTTGACATTCTTCCATAACCTGATTCTCCACGTAACTCGCTCGGCTCGGCTACTGCAAACTGCAATGGCAGACTTGCTGGAGAAAGTGAGCATATGAATAAAGCAAATTAAAAGTCCGGGTCGATATCACGTATCACCTGCTAGACTCGGCTCCTACAATGATAGTCTCAACAAATTTAATTGCAAAAGTTCAGGCGTACAAGGGACATGCTCGTTGGAGAAAAAAATATAAAACCGTTGGTAGGTTATTTATGTCTTTGGATATTCTATTACATCAAATACCATTGAGATCTCAGATTAGTTTGTGCAATGCCTCATACCAACTATAACTTAATTATTTCAATAATTAATTTAATTCCTTGCAGAAATGCTATAGTAGAAAAGTTTGGTATTTTTAATTGTTCAAGTGGTTTTAATTCTTGTGCAGGATTCATTAATTTAGTTGGCGTGTTCTAGTCCCCAGGTGAATTTCAGATATTCAGATGTGCCTAATCAGAGTAATCCCTATTTCGAGGGAAATAATTAAAAGTTTTCTAATTTGTTTGTACTAAAGCGGATTTGGTCTGTTGGGAGCTTGAATTAAGAGCTCTCTCCGTAGACAGCTATTTATGCCGTGGTATGAACTGCGCTCCCGTTCTGTCAAGTTCAATATCGCTGAGTAGGACGACGGGAAGATAATGCACAAATAATTGTAATCGTGTACAGTCTTGCTTGCAGCTCATGAGGACATGAGGAGGTGAGCAATTTGGCTTGATAAAGCCAACTTAATGCAAATAGTAAACGTAGATGTAATGATTATTGGAGTCAAGCACAATCTGATGATCTGACGCCCAGAATCCGCAACTTATGATCTTCACTATAACAAGCATATATATTTTGTGGTACATGCATGTGTGCAGATATGCATCCTTGTTTCTATTCGACGTTTTCGTTGCTCTTCTGCTTGCTAGTTCTAAGAATTCGTATTTATGGGCTCAAAACTCAACTTTGTACATATTTCTGCCTAAGTTGTAACCAGTTCAGCTACCAGATGAGTTTTTGGCGCTGATTCGTGATCCAGCGAGTTTATTGTAAAAGCTCACAACCCTTTTCGTCTGCTCAAATACTTGACAGATACACGTGTAAATTCAATTAGAGGAGTAATAGGTCCAAAACCTTGTATGGAAAACTTGTTTTGAACCACTCACTATCTGGTGAAGTTGTGAAGGCTCGAGCTTCCTTGGTACATGTGCAGGGATCAGTGATCCATATTTCCACAGCTTGTGATTCTGAATGAAAGCCTTGAAAGATTCTACTTCTTTCTGCTCTCGCCAAACCGTCCATTGAAGGGAGAAAGTTCTTTGTATGTGCCTCTACAGTGTAAAAACGTAATACAATCATGTTTCCTGCTTTGCTTCATGTTATGAAGAGAGACTAGACGCCTCATGCATAAAAATATGAGTTAAAATAAAATAATAGTTTACGCCAGAGAGAAAGTGTGATTGACATTGAGAGAAGTCTTAAAATAAAGGTTTAAGTAAGGAACAGAATACACGTGGTAAACGTAAATGCCCATGGGGAAAGTCGGTTACTTCCAATTGAAAATACGTTTTTGATACTAAATAGTTCGGTTATGTTTAGTGACTTTAACCTTAGTTCGACTTTTTGGGAATTTAAATTTTGGAAAACGAGCTATCTCTATGGTTGTTGTCCGCCTCTCGGTTTTTACTGCTACAACCAAAAGAAGGGAATGATCAGTTCCGTTGTGTCATTGGAAATAATCCTGTTATTGCAGTTTTATAAGTTCTAGCATTTTAGTAAGTAGCACAAAAGACGAAAGTCTGTAACGAGAAATAACAAGGTTTCTATTTGAAACCGAATCATTGCTTAAGGTAAGCAGTGAGATCCCGCATGTGCGCTTCTGGGCGGAGGAGGTTAATATTTTAATTCATGACGTTGCGGAGAGAGGTTAGCAGAGCTGCTGGTATCACTTTCCTATGCTAGCTGCTAGCCCGGTTAACACGAGCGAACATAGTGTATCAGAATAAGCAGAGAGAAAACACAATAATTTCCCTGCGTGCCAGTTGACCTAGATTCTCCATTGAGAAAAGTAAGCAAGGTCTTGGGTTGGAGAAAATTATCGACTTTCACTCCGTACGCCTAGCAGGCACAAGTTGAGCAGCTCCGTCCGTCCGTTCTTCTAAGGCTTGGCTTATTTTTTCATCAATGAATCATTTTTTTTTGCGTGCGTAGAATGAAATTTAATATTCTTTTGAGTTGTGCTTAGCTGGCAGCGCTTCTTTTCATTGACAGCATAATAGCAGTCTTGTTCCTTACTTTCATTCCTTTGTAGCCAAGCTAATTCCCTCTAAATTGTTAACCTGGAATCCATAAAACAGTATTGTATATCGGCAAACTCTGACGGTTACTTATTTAAAATGCGATCGAAATAGTAATGTACGGGTAAAATATAGCTTGCAGGTATATCGTTAAGTATATCCGACCAAGCGTTTATTCTGTCTTGTCTTTGTCTATGCATGTGTCCGTATTTTGAAGTTTGGTAAACAACGCCACTTGTCATGGCGTGTGCAATGAAAACTGTGGCAGGAATAAATTATTGAACTAAGCATGTTTTCATCTAACTTACAGCAAGTAAATAACTGGTTTATGTATAACGTTCGGTTAACCGACCCAGCTTCAGTGCAAAGCACTGACTCGTGAGTTGCTACTAGTACTGTATACCTACGTTGGGGATATTGCTCCAAAACGCTAAGCTCGGATCGAATGTCGTAAATGTTTAATTAATGGAGGTTGGAAATTGAAGGGCTTATTCCAACAACAGAAGAACGAATTTTAATTTTAATTTTTTTCATTTTTGCGCAGGTGCTAATCCTAAAGTTGAACAAAGAAGGTCCTTACAAGAAAGATGTGTTCCGAGCACCCGGACATCAAGGGAACATGAAGAAGCTCGTCCACTTTCTTCAAAACGGTAGATTGGTCAACATTGATAACTTTTCAGTTTACACCATAGCCTCCGTGCTCAAGAAATTCCTGCGTAAACTTCCCGATGGAATTTTTGGTCGGGAGGGCGAACAGCAACTTTTCCACATTCTTGAAATGACCAGTATTGATGAGCAGAGGGGCCATATTCACTCGTAAGTACACACACACTTTACCACGTTCTTCCCACAAAGGGTATTTAACGCTCTGGTTTGTTTCAGTAGAATTATATCATCACTGCCGCTAAGTACTCAGAGACTGATAGTTTTACTCTTCGGAACTTTTCGAGCCATTGCTTCAAACTCTGATCGTTCTCAAACTGGAATGACTTCTGAAGCGCTCGGAGTTTCCGTGGCTCCATCCTTTTTCCAAAGTTGTGTTTCGGATGGAAAACAGGCTAAAATGGAGGATGTCTTGAGGTTCAAGGTAAGACTCGTAACCATAACCATGTATTTTCGAGTTCTAAGTAATTCTGACTTATGCTCAACTGGTGCTATACGAAAATGCAAGTTCTCATGCTGCAATATGGTATTTTAACCTGTTATCTGCTTCCTATTATCTCAGGTGCTTTTGAAGCATATTAAATGAATCCGAGTAAAATAATTTTCATTGTGTCCGGATTTAATTGCTCCAATATGTAATAATAACGTCATACGTGAAACGGAAGTTTTGCAAGGAACATTTTAGTCGTCCCACTTAAAAACGAAGTCAAATTAATGTATTTTCAAATAGATCCACGAATATGTTCAACAATACGTGCCCCTTTTATTGCAATTAAAACATTTACATTTCTCTACTGTAACTCTGTACTCTGTACACTTCCTTCGTAGATGTTTGTACTCTTTTTGTCTTTGTCCTCTTGTGTAGCAAATGGGAAACTAAAAATAAAGCGTCAATCGGAGAATTTAAAAAAAAAATACCGAAACGAAAGTGCTTACAAGGATGTAGTCCTAGTTATATATCCGATTAGAAGCACAAAAGTCTTTCTGTGCAAATATGGATGAAAGTAATTCTTCGTTTCCGTGATACTATCTTGAATTTTTTGTCATTTTGTCTATCTTTTTCAATCAAACGCGACTCGCCTCAAATTCCAAACAGGCTGAGATTGACGTAAGTGGATACACTTTACTTGATTATTTATACAATGTCACGTTTTTTGTATGTGGGAAAAAGCATACACTTATCTTTTTTCCTTTTTTTTTTTTAGATATTTGCTTGGTTTATCATATTCAAAGCATTTTTACCAGATAGTGCATTGGAGAATTCTTATATTTTGCTCTTCAACTATTAGAAACACTTTTTAATTCTTTTGATATGCGCTTGCTCAAAATTTTGACATATCGTTATATCTACTGAATCTACGGAAGTCGGACACATTTTTTACTGATCGTAACCGTTTTGAAATCGGACAACGAATTATTTGTAAACTGAAGTAGGTAGTAGAACAATGGCGATTGGCTTAGATCGTTCTTGCACAATGTATTTGGGCTAGTTAATACCTAGAAAGTTTATTCATGTATTGGTCAATTTTGTATTACCTTAACACTCAAAGTTCCAGGCTGAAGATATGAAGCCCTTGTTGCTTGTGGTAGAGAACTGCATTTGCTAGGGCTTCTTGCTCCGAAATATTTAAATTGACAAGTAGACTGACAAAGCCTTAATGTTCTACTTCAAGAATTGATCCAATTAAATGTATAGTTAAGCCTCATATTTTTGGAGGATCGTGATTTGCTTTCGTATATTTTTTTACCTGTGCTTGTTCCTCACTTTTCATTGTTTTGGTTGTAATTATTAAATCGTTAATCAGCTGCTTACTGCAAGTTGACCAATCATGTACGAATTTCACATTTAAACTGATTTGTCGGACATTAGCTGGTAAAAGCTTGGAATTGTAATGCTCATGACTGGTCAGCTGGCTGTGAGCGGCTCCATATGCGGTATTCGGTACATAAATTGTTTCCGTATGGATTTGTCAAATTGTACAAAGTGTAATTTGTACTTATCTGTGTAATTTTGAAGGTGGCGACAAAAATCATGAAGTTTCTTATTGACAACTTTGGGGTGAGTAATTTGTTTGGACGAGAGAACTACGAGTACTATGCTCGTATTACTGGACGCATTCTCAAAGTTGAAGAAGACTGGATTTTTAGTTTTCGTTATCCACCCGACGGAATTGTGTCAAGTAAGTTTTGTTCCTTCCTACTTCAAGTAGCTACTATTTAGATTTAGATTAAGCCGAAGAAAGAGTAAAAGTAAGCACTTAGTTGCAGTAGCAGTAGGCTGGTAAAAATATTACCGTGGTAGATTGGTTATGGTAATGCCAGCTTTCCCCGGATACTGGTTAGACTTTAAACTGACGCTGAGTGACAGGATGGAGGTTCCCGAGGGCAAAGAGCTAGTTTTTCCCCTGGCGATGCATGCCGAGAACTCAGGCTCCTTTCATCTGCATTTTATTCCCTCATCCTAAAATAGGTGATGTCAATGTTACACTATGATCTGTTGACATGTTTGAGTTTGGACGAGTTTTTGAATCGACTGAGCCTTGTGAGGTTTTGAGGAGAGCTACGTTCCGCAAAGACGTAAACTGGGTTTGAAGAGACACTAATCTTAAGTGTGGGTCTTAAAATAGATGTTGGGTTGGAAATAGAAGCTAGACGAACATGTGTGAGTCATGTACATGTATGTCTGATGGGAGAAGAATGTGTGGGAATTGAATATCTCGTAAAATGGAAAACTATGAATTAGCTTCAGCAAATGAGTGAACGAGAGGATTCCCGATCTGTATGCAGGATTTCTTTGAGTTTCCCTGTTTATATCTCTGTCTGTCAGTCAGGTTATTACTGACACTGGTTGCTTTTGGCACTGTAACTGTACCTAATGATTTCACTACTTGTGGTGTGGACTGAAGCCAACCAGTGAGAAGAATGAGCTAGTCAAGTCCTTTCTCCCGTGGAGAAAGCTCCTTGGAACCGTTTGATTAATGAAGCTCAGGCCGAGGCGCGTGAGAACTAAGATTGTGCCTGAGTCAGTTGCGGTGATGGAGCTCAGGCTTCCTTCTTCTAACGCTCAATTGAATGGTTTCTGTGTTGTTTGTTGGTGTTGAATGATTTGTTTTCTAAAATAGGACAAATGTCACTTGATGCAGAGAGGTCGTGGTTGCAGTTTGAGTCGGAGAGATGGGGTCTAAAATTCAATCTAGAAGGTATAAACGTTATCAACATAGAGTTTAGTTTTCTTTACTTTTCGGTTCATTTGTAAAGTCTTAATCTCATTTCAATAATGCAATAAGTAGTGCCCTATTTTCACTCAAAAAGCATGTTGTAGAAACCAGTCCATGCCTGTGTTCTGTGTTCCCTCAAGACTTACGCCAACTAATTGATTCTGAATGAATTTTGTGCTAATTTATTGGGTTTTCTATTTCCTATTTATGCCTATTTATGTGAATTACTCGATTGCCTGGAATGTTCGCATTATAGAGCAGCGTCTACATAGCACTAACCGGCCGTTTAAGTTGAGACAAATGGGGTTTAGTGTAAGTACATGTACAAGGGAATCGGCTCCTGATCCAGTAGATTAATTCTACATGCATACGCTGATTCAAAATAGGCCTACGCTATCGCCACTTACACCGTGCATCCACCTTTTTTGATAAATGTTTTGTGTATTTTGTCATTGAGCCAGAGAATACCCGCCAGACCCATGTTGAACATAATGGTTGACAGTTGAGCTCAAAAGAACTTAAAGTCTTGTCTTCTGCTTTGTATATTTTAACATTTCAAACTGGCATTTAAAGTGTCTTCAATACTATTTGGAATGACGGGAATAATTTATAAGTTCCTTTATCTCTTCCCTCTAACCCGCCACAATGAACACTACCTCCAGAGTAAGAAGAACTATTTGGGTTGAAACGGTTGGAATCTGTGAGAATGGAATTACGCGTTGATATTTGTGTTTAGTTTCCTCGATTTCAAAAGTCTGGCTTTGATTGGATCTCTTCCAAAAGTGCATGCGGCCTATTTGTATTGAGCATGTCGGTGTATGTGATGTCTCTTGTGCTTTGTGTGCGTATGGTTCGTTTAAGGAAATGTAGGTACAGCATAAGAAACGTGTATACGTGTTTGTAGGTTGTCAGTTGTCATACATTTGTACGATGACTAATTTAGTTTTTCATTATTTGTAGAAAATGTAATTTACGCATTGATTAACTTGAGTATTAATTGTGTTTTTTGTCTTTTGCTGAATAGCCATGTCTCATCAGGAAGAGAGTCAGTCGACTCCGGCATTGATTCAAGCCTCGGACCGTTTGGAGGTTGAGGAAGGAGAACCCTGCAGCTCACTCACAATCATTCCAGAAAATAATTTACTGGAGAGTTACACGAGACTTAGTATCAGTTTGGAAGACAATGGGCTGTTCAAGGTAATCAATACACAAATAAATATTTCAACCAAAAAGTTATAAATCATCAATAACATGGTCAAGACCAAATTCCTGTATTACTTAAATCGGATCTGCACAGGGACTAAAACTAAAAAATTTGTTTCTTTCCTGTTAAAATTTTTCACTATCATTCTGTTCCCAAGTAATAATGATTCATCCCTTGTATTGTGAATTCAATAGATTTTACGAAAACGTTCCATCTGAAAAAATTTCTCACAAAACCCATTTCGGTAAACATAACCTTGGGACAACGTAAAATACAACCTTTCCTAAATTAACTGAGCATAGCTCACCATTAACAGTTTCAGGACAATGAGTCAAAAGGGAACTTTTTCGCCTTAAGTATGGATTGTACACTTGTTTATTTGTAATTTGAGCCTGAATATTTGCGGATTGTCAATTGAGGTGCTTCTGAATCCGGTCTACATGGATACATTTTCTTTTATTTCAAAGGATATGATTGAGGGGTCGTCTAGGAGTTCTAATAATTTGCACATGACACTAGACGAGCTCAGAGCTGTTAATCACTATGCTGAAAGCACTAAAAGTCTAACATTTCTACCACAGGTACTACTGTTTGCTCTAAACTCATTTCGCAACTAAGAATTACTGACTTGCTCCATGTTGCATTCTTGTTTTCATATTTATGTATGAGTTCCTCTTCATTTTACGCCATTACTGGGAATTCGTTTATGAGAGTTACTTCTGTATACATAGTGTAGGATTTGTGTTGTCTTGCAGTCGGGGCTTTGAATTTGAAAGTAAATACGTCAAGCCTCGATGAACTTTGTACTTGTTTGTGCTACCTGAGCTGAATGACGGAAGCAAATTTTTTTGTAAAGCAGCTAATTTTCATTTAATTCGACACATAAATAAAGTAAATACAAATAAATTGATGAAAATGCCCCTAGTTTTTGCCATAAATTGTCGTTCACGGTTTCTTAGACGCCTCAACGTAAGAACTCCGAATCTGCTGGCGTATTTACTGATTTATTTATTGTGCAATACTTATATTCAACCATTACTATTGCGTGATTTATGGCAAATATTGTATAGGTACCGGATATTGGATCGATATTGAAATATAATGTAAAAAATGAAATCCATATGAGATTGTGGTATATTTGCTTCGTATCCTAAAGATTATGAACATAAATTGTGTTCCATACAACTCACGTTATCGAGCATGAGCTTCCGAACACAGGATCATTTACTCTCTTTTTGGTAGGAATAAGTATGATACAACGTTTGTCAAACGAATTTCAATGTGCTTTTTTCTGTAAAATGCGTGAATAACGGTTTTATTTTGCATCATTTTGGTCTATGACCAAGCACGGAAATACTTTTATTTAGCATGTTAATACTTTGATGAATGGCAAGTACTTACTATTTACTTGTTCCATCTTTTATTGTTCGTGATGCTGGAACTGTTTCACCAGTCGAGCATTGGAATGTTTTCTAATTTGGGATGCTCACCTGTGTTCAGCCTGCTCTGTAGCCGTTTTTTGTCTGTCAAACAAGTCGACCGTTGATCTCCGTTAATGCCATGTGTTGTCTGCTCTGTGTGCTACTGACTGGGATCTTTTGAACCCAGCCGTTAATATCCATGGCTTAAGCAGTGAGACCCTCGAGAGTCGTCTTGTCTGAATGAATGGTATTGATGGCTCTTTTCCAGGTTCACGAGCGGCAGGCAGCCCGAATGGCAGCGAGGTCCGAGTGGTTCCTCTCTCCGTCTCCAGTCTCCAAAATCCCGCTTCTGGATGCGGAGCAGGAGGCGTCCATGAGTCAGTACTACATCCTAAGGGAAGAGTCCATGACCAATCGTACAGGTGCGGAGTTCGTTTTAAGGATGAAATCACTAGTTATAGCCTCGTCCCTTCTGCATGTGGGACCAACAACGCTCTGCCCCTTGTCTATAATTCCCAATTAATCTTATTCCATTAATTTAAATGCTAAATCTGCTCAATTAACGCCAAGATTGCTGCCGCAACGCCAGCAAGCCTAGCAAAACCTCTTTAGCTTCACTTACTTTTAAGCACTAATTTAAAGCCATTTAAAGACCCCGCCAGTTTAGATTAAAATACCCGCTAAATAGAGGTTTTACCCCGCTGACTACTTTCCCCCG
>JAQFXY010000176.1:0-48107 GCA_034693865.1 Ceratophysella sigillata
ATAGACATATCATACTCGTCAATTCAATTCGTCTTATGGACGGGGCTCGTGTTTTAAGCGGTGGGGAAAGTGCATGCACTTAGCCCAGTGGACATTGAGCGGGAACCAGCCACAGAGAACAGCCTTAACCCTTGACTATAATTATTTTGAATGTATTATTTTGTTGATCTGCTTGTGGACAACCAGGGCTCACCAACCGTCATCTGTTTTCAGAATTAAAAATGATGTAATTTTATTTATTATTTATTGTTTTCCATTGAGCGGCTTTGAGTCGGGAATCAGACGATAACATTGAAAAATTCGGAAATCGAACCAGATGTAGTCGTAATTCTTGATCCGATTAGTTAATCTGTTCTGGAATTCTAAACTCGGATTTAGGAATACTTGATGCATGGTTTATAATCTATTGGACATAATATCCGATGCATGGGACCGCAGGTAAGGGGCATCATTTGATTATGCATGAAAAAGTGTATTCTTTATTATGCATATAAATAACAATCACGCGGCGGATACTGGCTAGGCTACGCCTGCAGTAATTGTCTAGTATTTAGCAAGCCATAAAAATTATATTTCTAATAAAATGTTGCAAAATAATTATAATGTATTCATACCGGAAAACTACGTGGCGCTACGACAGATCTACTTTATGAAGCTACAAAGCTACTCACAGTAAACCTGCTAACCATTCACATACTATTCACATCACAACACGGAAAAATCTTGTTTCGATACTTTATCCAGAGCCCTTGTCTTATTGCAGTAGATTTTCTTGTAAATTTAAACCCGAAATTCCTGCAATATTTGCGGTGTGGATTGAAAATTAAGTGCGGTTCGTAGTTCGTAATGCTATTTCATAGTATATAGGCTGAATTGTAAGCCAACTCGTCGTGGGTAGCTCTGTTGTATAGCAATTCGTTAGATAGCTGTAAACATGCCAAGCCAATAAGAATACCGTAGAGCGTCAGGTAGAGCGTAGCACGATTCCAAGGAACGGATCCCGAAATCAGTGCACTCTGCCCTCTGCCGTATTCTTTATCGGCCAGTTCTTTTTCATCGAGTCTCTACAGAATTTGAATTCAAACTGTGTTGTGTTGTAAGTGCGAACATCCAACATCCGAACATCGAAGACCGAAAACCGAAATTTTAGAACATCCAACATCATCCGAACCGAACACTGACCCTGAAACTGAACAGCGACAACCGAAATTTTACAAGATCCGAAATCCGAATACCAGACCAGAACCAAACACCAAACAAGCATACAAACACAAAATCAAAGTCAGAGGTCAAGTAAGTACCCGGAACCCCGATAAGCCTAATTTTGAAGATAACGAAATCAAAAATTAATTTAAATCGCTCGTACTATACTACAATCACAATGTGAGCGTGTGGCGAAATCAAAACATTATTGACGTAAACGTGGACGCTAGAACTTGTTAAAGTCAGCTGTCAACAATTTCAGAGGTGTCAGGTCAGGGCAGGTCAGGTGTGAGTGTGTGAGCAATCAGCAATGGCCTCTCCGTTCGAGGGCAATCAAATGTTAAATCCACGGGGAAAACCCAAAATCTCCTTTGGACAAATCCAGCTCAAGAAGCCATCATCATCGGGAGACGGTGATCCAGACCAAGACCATGTCAAGGACACTCCGCCAGTTGTCGGTGGGTTCTCTTCGTTCTCATTCAGTAAGCCTGGCAGTAGCAGTGTCCCAGCGGCTTCTACAACGGAGGCTGAGGATGAGATGAATCGTGTCATGGGATTCTCCACCTTTGAGACGTCAAAGAAAGAAGTCCAGCTCAAAAAGTCAGCACGTAACTTTGATGTCAAGGAAATGGCTGAGGCCATCAGGAAGAGCAAGGTCAAGGAACGGGCGGAGAAGGCTGTGAGTCAGATACACAGTCCCGAATCGGACGACGATGAAGCGGCACAAGTTGTGGAAGCCAGCTTGAAGAGCTTGGCTGAACGTGATTACATGGATAATGCGGGGACGCTCGTCGTTCCAGAGCCGGTTGCAAGAGCATCTGAATCCGATGATGACGACGATATTAGCTCGTGAGTTGTTTCCAGTTTCATGAAACATGTGTAATCAATATGAGCCATGTTTAAATATTTTACATCTGTATGTATCCTCAGGGACGACGAAGAGGAAGAGCGCGTGAAACCAGCTTTTCCCACCGGCCACAAACGTTCATTCACGCATGGAACCAAACCTGTGACAGCGCTAGCGGTTGACCCGGCCGCCACCCGATTTTCAACGGGTTCCATTGACTACGAAGTCAAGATGTGGGATTTTACGGGGCTCAAGAATGGACATGCGTTTCGGGCTCTGAAGCCCTGTGAAAGGTAAGGGAATATACATAGGTACGTAAAGTTGAATGATTTGAAACCATCGGTGGTTAGGATTTAATCAAAATATGTTCGTTCTTGCTTAGCCACTTGATCAAGAACTTAAGTTATTCCTTGAATGGAGAATCCTTGTTAATTATTGGAGGAAATTGTCAGGTAGGTTGGTCGCTGAATTATTGAAAATGAACGTGACTAAGCAGCCTTCTGTACAAGTATCTTGACTATGGATTTTTACAGGCTAAAGTCGTGGACAGAGATGGTGGGGAACTGCTAGAATGTATCAAAGGAGACCAGTACATTGTTGACATGTCCCAGACGAAAGGTCACGTCGCTGCTCTCACTGGCGGTCAGTTCAACCCGAAACAGAAAGATATATTTCTAACCTGTTCCGATGACGGGTGAGCAAAATAAATTAACTGTTAGAAGACATTGCGGGCTACTGGCTTGGCTAACATTGTAGCATCCAATTTTGAAATAATAACCATCTTTTATCAGAACATGCCGACTCTGGGACGTGAATGCCAAAGTCCCGAGGTACCACAAGACGTGTGTGAAGCTCCGTGGATACACGGGAATGAAGAACCCAGCTACGACTTGCTGCTTCAGCCGGGATGGCAATCTTATATTTGCTGCTGGGCGAGATGGTTGTATCAACATGTGGGACACTCGGAAGAAGCTCGTTGTTCCGACTGCAACAATTAAGAACGCGCATGCTCGAAATTCCGATACATATGCCATAGTCAATTCTCATTCGGGGAATCAAGTGACCTCAAGAGGTGAAGATTCGGTTGTCAATATTTGGGACACCCGAAAGTTAGCCACCACGCTCTGGAAGGATAGTAATTTCGGGGCTAAATATAATACGTAAGTTCAATATCTTTTCAATATCTTCATCTTCATGTATTGATTCATTGTATCTTGTATCACGTAGAGACGTTTTGGTTTGCCCGGATACCTAAACGTTTAATATAATTTTGATATATCGCTAATACATAATGTGCTTCATGATTTGCAGAACTGATCTCACGTTTAGTCCGGATGACAAGTACTTGCTCATACCCACACTCCCGGGTGGGAAAACGGGACGAGACAAGAATGAAACTCTGGATTATTCCGAGCTACGATTTCTCTCTTTGCACGACTTTACCTACAAGGATGAGGAAACAATTAAATTCCATGGAGATGCCGTTATCCGGACTGCCTGGAATCATCGAATCAATCAAATCTTCTGTACCTTTGCATCTGGCAATTACACCATTACTTATGACTTGAAGACTTCCCACAGAGGAGCTCTGCTCTCACACGGAAAAGGACCCAAGAAGGAAAGGAAAACGGACATGGTTGAAGACTTTAGCAATAAAATTATTATTACGCCCAATGCCCTCCCATTGTTCAAAACGGATAAACCAAGAAATAAACGTCGGGAAGAGATGAAAGCCAGGTACCTATGCATTTATGCCTCACTTGATGTTTTGGCAAGCAGCAAGACACAAGACTTCGTGTACTATAGGTGTATATTTTTGAAAATCGGAATATTTAACAACTATTTTGTATTAGGTTGGACCCAATGAAATCCAAGAGACCCGAACTCCCGATCACTTCGGGAACAATGGGTCGCGTGGGGACATCCGGTTCTACACTCAGCTCATATGTCATTCGTAATTTGGGAATGAGCAAGAGCGTACTCGATGATATGGACCCAAGAGAAGCAATTTTGCGTTATGCCAAGGATGCTGCAGAGAATCCCATTTGGGTCACTCCGGCGTATCAAAAGTAATAATATCATAGGATGCATAAACGCTTAATTAATAAAATACGTGATTTGCTGATTACTGACATTTTAATTACAGGACACAGCCCAAACCAATATTCCAAGCCACGGAAGAAGAAGACGGAGCTCCAGATTCGAAAAAACCCAAGGTTGTATTGTAAACTGTAAACTATTGTACTGGTTAATTGTTCTTAGCTGCTCTCGCAGTGTTCTATTTCTTTTATTATAACCGTAACCGTGCATGTGCATATGATTTCTGAAAAATGATATTATGTTTATTTTAACAATTTGCTTGTAGTTAAACGAATGGAATATAAATGTGTTTAAATTTAAATGTATACAAGTAATATAGAATAGGAATACATAGTGTGTATCGTGAGCAGAATTATTTGTTTAAAGGCAAGATGATTCAATTAATTACATTGAGAATAAATATAAACCGGAATTATTTCCAAAAACTAGTAAAGCCAAATGAGATTACATTACGTACTTCGTGTTATCTTAAAGATACCTAGTCCACCTTAGCTTAGCACCTGGCTGCTCTTTTACTGATTAATTATCCTAATATTTAAATGCAGAATAATGTATTTGTTTCTTGTTGGAATCATGTCAATCTGGTAGAGAGGCAAGGAGGCGGCATCAAACTACTTCGTCTGTTTCGGTAGCTTGAAGTACTCACGCTCATCTTCCTCTGTCTTCGTCTCTGTCACACTCTGGAGCGTGATGTCACCCTGCGGTGTTTCCAGAATCTTAGCTTGAACGAAGCTGTTTCCCTTGATCGAAATCTAAAAGGATCCCAGAAGTGCATATTTAATACATAAATATATCAAGGTTAAGATTACGAATTACGCTAGAACCGGTGAATAGGCTTCAAACGCAAATGCACTTGCTAAATAACACGTTAATCAGCTATTTGTCACTTTACATGGAGGTAAATTAGGAAATCTGCAACGTTGTCATATATTGTACAAGAGCTAGGCCATGTGAAAGATCTTAATCGTGCATAAATATTGCCTTCCGATTCCGTCAGGTTTGCGTTCTAGTATTAGAATTATTATTCAACCCTCGTAAAGCGCCAAGTCAAGAATTCCTTAAGCACGTTAACGTTAGGTAAAACGTAGTACCTTAGCAAAGTACATGTATCCCAGAACAATATTAGAACGGTAGCCAATAATTTCTAGTTTCTCTGGAGCATCCTCTTTGGTCAGTTCCTGAATCTTTGCCTTGATTTCCTTTTCAACTTTCCCAACAACTTTCTCGATGACATGATCCGACTTTCTGAACTCGCTTAGTCCACCCGTTTCTGTACCTTCGTCCTGTAATAATTGGGATTCAGATAAGCTACAGTTACTCTGGTTATGTATGTAATGTATACTGCATTCAATTGAAGCAGACTCCTCGATGTCTTACCGGTTTTTCTTTTGGAGGATCAGCAACTGGAACTTTGGGTGCTGGGGGAGCTGGTGCCTGGGCTTTCTTTGAAGACATCTGTAATTAATCAAAATTAACAAAATAAACATCAACCCACTCTCATGTAAAGTCTATTCACATAATAACCATAACGTTTAGCAAGTTTAGACTTTCGACGCCTCGAGTTTAAATTTGTTTACAACGACCTAAACTCGAGTTCAGGGCCAAGGCAGGATCTATGATCTCAACTCAAAAATACATTGAACCATGTTGAGCTTTCAGCCAAACAAATACAAGCAACCACCAACCTTTTGAAGATTGACGGATCGTCTTGTTTGGAATTTCTTGAGTAAATAGCAACAAATTAAGCAACACATCTGTCTTTTCAAGCCTCAAGTTAAAGAAGGGTTAACTAAATAGACTATCTGAAATTTCTTCGCCAAGCTTAGCATTATTATCTGAGAGAGTTTATTAGCCGGAAGTGGTTAAAGTGTATAGCTGTCAACGCCAATGCGAAGAAAAATCATTATAGCTTCGTTTTTAATCAGTTCATAAACATGGTATGTGTCTGGGTCTGGATGTTTCATGCATATTATCTGTGAATGCCATAAACAATAATCAAAATAAAATTAATATCGTAATTATCATGGCACATCACCCATCCCAAAACACTCAACAGGTATCATGTAGCGCAATACATAGATTATAGAAATGCACTATGTACAGCGTAGTTAAACATGTGCGCCCGTAACTGTGGCTAGTATTGTCTATCGAAAACTCGATATCTTTATCATTTATTTTTCTGATACTTGAATATTAATTTCTACAAATTGCAGATAATTTGGCGTAGGTACAGGAGCGAATGCTGTTCAAACCTTACGCTAGTTAACTGAATCAACTCACAGTTACGGCTGCGTAATAATAAACTTTTTTCTGGTGCAGTTTTCGCAATAAGTAATACACGGAATTACTTAAAACTTAATAACAATGAGTGTACCACAGACGGGTGCGACTATTATCATATTCTGTGTCTGTGGAACTTACATATTCGTCACAATAGTTCTGCTGGTCAAATATTTGGTACAATCAATATTTAACATTTGTTGCTAATTAGGCAGGTAATTTCAATTAGTAATTCAATGTTTAATTTCAATAGCTCCAATATTGCAACAATCGAAATATACCGGAGCACCAAGAAATCCCACAGAATCACTGGCGATCAAATGCTGGTGTGCGTGATCACGCCTCGTTTATTTACGGTAACTTTATTTTACAGTATCTACTGAGGTTAAATACATGAACTAACTAATAGTTAAGAATTTCTATTTTATAATATTTAAAAAAAATTATTTGAAAGGCGCTCGGCCCTCGATTCTTCCGCAATTTCTCCCCATAGAACATCCACCAGCGTTCAACGAAGCGCTGACATGCCCAAGTCCAATTAAAGTTTCGTGCATTCAAGTAGACGAAGACGAGCTACCTTCATATTCGGACTATGAGCGACTTTATGCCTCGAAAGTGATTCCCACTCAAACTCAGACCCAGATAAGCTCAGACAACCATGAAATAATTATGACCGATTTCAATACCGGAAAATTCTGAGCTCGAAGCCGATATATGATATCGCATTTTCCAATGTTATTTTAAGATTCTATGCAAATCTGTAACAATTTGGATAGTCTATTATTATGAAGCGCACAGCGCATTAAGGCATATGTGGGAGATAGGCGATAGGTGAAATCACACGCGACGTTTTGGAACGCCTGTTGAATATGCAATTATTCTGGTTAGCATATTGTATAGCGTATCACCGTTTTACGACTTTCGACACTTCAAAATTTTCATGAATCCAGACGTTTCCAGTTGTTTCCGCCTATTATGTACTTAAGATAATTACGGCTTAATTTGTAAACTACAGCTAAAGCTTAAATACGTGCAAAAACAAGTATATAACTCAGAAATTGTGCGTATTTTCGATATTCGACCTGATCATTGTCCTCTGCCTCTTTCCTAAGTCAGAACGCAAGCTAATTTTTACTAATGCGGAAATGATTATACTCGAATAAGGCATCCTTAGCCCTTTCCCTCCACACAGACATTTATCCGTTCCAGGAAAATGACGTAATTGTAAAGTAATGAGGGGACTAATGACACGGAAATCTTCCATACTTTTATATTGTATTGATAACTATTGATATATACGTAATGTCAAAAGACCAGCAGGAAGAAAGTTTATACAATGGTAATGCACGTATTACATTATGCATGAGCGCAGTGCTCTTAATGCTATTTATTACCAGATAACAATACTTGTAAACTCTGGATTTGAATAAACCTTTACTCTGTTCATCCAACAACGTTGTTCCATTTCATCTACTAATAGCTTATGCATACGGGAGTTCTGTTGTAAATTGTGAATGCTCTCTTGTGAACATCATCCGTCCGTCATCACATCGGTTCCATACAATTATCTGGAGCTCAAATGGAGTGCAAATAATAATATTATGATCTTATAATCCTGCGCAAAAATTAGTTGGAATTTGAGTTGAGTGTTGAGTAATTAGCTCACTTCACTTCTAGCCTTACAGAGTAGCTCAGAGCCTGCTTAGCATTATCGAGATCACTCATGAACCAACCTAGCCCTAACGCTCGCACAAGCTTGCCATTCGGGATAGTTTACTTTAAATGTTTCAAGTCTAATTCTGAATTATTTACCACACTGGATGTCATTGGCCAACCTTGTAGTGGCTTTCTCTGTAGGCTTAGCTAAGAGCCTAACAACAAGCGTGTATTCATCCCCAACCCTCTTAAAGAAGATTGGACCGTCTATTTATAGATTAACCAGATCTCTTCACCACACATGTGTGTTGGGAAGGGATTAGAACAAAGACCAGATTTTGAGGGAACTGGGCGAAGAGGTCAAGATTAGGCTTAATAGTCTCTTAACGAACTTAGGACGGGAAGGAGCCAGATTTAACTACGGAGACGAGACAACAAGAATTTATTATTGTCGACATGTTATTAAGTTCCAAGTTTTTACACAAATTCAATGAGTAAACTAAACTAAAATACAGGATTTCTCAGAGTTTTAGTGAGTTTAATACGTTAACACTGTGAAATTCAGCCAAGCATTATTTCTGAAAAACCGAGTCAAAATGATTTCCGAGGGAGAAAAATGGGCTAGAATTGTAATTTTCATTATTGTGGGTGCATATACTTTCGTTGTGGTCTTCCTAACCATTCGATTCCTGGTAAGCAAACCTACAGATTTTATATAATGCTTTCTTTGGGCCATGCATATTTATTAATTCCATTTATTTTGGATTTAGATCCGAACCTGCTGCTATCCACAGGAAAATGATCGATCCCGATGGCAAAATATTATAGCAGACGAGGAAGCACGAAGGATACGCCAACGAGGTAAGACAAAAGACCACACCGATACACCTAGCCAATAAGATGCATGTACCACTTACTAGGTTTTGGAAATATTTTTAACCGACGCATAAGCATAACGTTCAAAATAGCAGAGTTAGCGGAAATTCATTGGACACAAACGGGAAATTATATTTTCACTCAATTAGGCAATTAGTTAACGACATAACCAGTCCACACGACGAAACAACCTCAAATAATAATTTATTTGCATGTGTATCCGATATATGGACTCCAAGTACTGATTCAGCTTCTAATTTCAACAGTAATATTAATTGATTTGCATATAATACGCCCAATTCCCGAACTAACCAATTATTCCTAATTTAATTTCTCCAGCTACAGAATCACCACCCCCGCCCTTCCTAGCCGCCCTCAAGTGCCCCCTCCCCCGAAACAACTCCTTCATTGAAGACTCTCCGCCGCCGTCATACGAAGACGTATGTACCATTCCCGTTCCCGTGGTGAGCACCGAAGGGAGCAGCCGGACGAAACCGGCCGACGGCAGTTGTCAGTGCCAGTGTCAGAATCAGAACAGTTCTCTCACCACGAGCGGAATCTTTGGGAGCTTTGATTTTGAAGGTGTAACTGTGGTGCATCTGTAGCTTGTCGTTTAAAGTACAAGCTTCGCCTTCCAAGTATTTCAACACCATTCTCCATCTAAATGTATTATGTCATGTCACTGGACTGGAATCATTTTAATAATGATGCAATCTCACAAGTGTGGAACTCGTACTGAGAAGGGATTTAAATGCGAATCTATCATGAGGTCAGTCACTGGGGCTTTATATGACTTATACCAAGATCACACACATGGAGGCTCTGTCTTCTGGATTCAACAAGTTATGCACATGACTGCAAAGTCATCAAGGAAGGTCCCCCAGGCCTAAACGGAGTTAAGCTGCGAGAGATGCTATGTATCATCAAATTCTGGAGAAATGGAGTGTGTGGCCAATTCGTGACGCGATGATTCCCTGTGGGCAATAACGTAAACAGAATACTTGTTTTTTATGTAATTGGCTCGATGACTGAGCTAGCATTATGTACAAACATAGTAAAACTAAGTGTGCTACGTGCATTAATAGTGTGTTTACCGCATAGCCTAATATATTAGCATAAATTATAATGTATTTGATACTCATAATTTAGATAAATACATTAAATACTAATAAATATAATTGATTTTTTGCCGTTTTTGATAATAGAAAAGTTGTCAATCCGGATAGTGCGTACATAGTGGAGTAAAGTACTGAACTGAATAGACCATAACACCAACTGTTGCTTAAATTTAATTTTAAATCCGTAAATTAGAACCTACCTACCTATATTAAAAATTGATTTAAATATTACTATTATTTAAAACAGTACAATAATTATTTAGCGGCTTTTTCCTCGTAACGAGTTAATGAAGAGATTCCATTAGCCTAGCAAGAAGAAAAGGTCCCAAGTAATTCACAATCGACTGAATAATAATTAATAACGTATTCTTTAAAATGCTTTCTTTAAAAATTCTTTAAAATACAGAGCAAAGCACAGCGAGTTGGCCAAACCAGCTTGTTTAGATTTATCTAGGCACAATCACCCCAATGGTCTTGTTTGAAATATAAAAGTCATGCATTTTTAAGTTCCACTTTTCACGTAAACTGCGAAAAATGTCTGCGACGTGATTAGCGTTTATGCCATGTACGTACAATGTAAATAAATTATCTATGTGCAATTAAATGCAAAAACGCAAGTGTTCCGATTTTCCAAATGTTTGCAGGACTGAAAGCCTTGGACGTTATTTTTAGAAGGCCTTCGCGGCGTTTCCACTATTTATGTACCAAGTAGTTTTCTTCACACAACAGTTAAATGGTTTTCTTGCGTCATACAGGATAATTCATCGATTTGTATTAATTCTTTAAAATAGTTAAACCCCGTTCCCAAATCTCGGTCGTTCACGTTCATATCATACAAGTGTCTGTTTGGATTTAAATTTTAAATTCCGTATGTGACTTAATTGTTACTTGTAATGTGTGCAAAAAAGTGTCCGTCTTCGGTTATAACACTGCAAATTCAAACGTTTTTGTGGTTTGTATGAATTTCATCTGCTGAAGATGAGCCAAGCAGGAACTCTCCCTCTCCTTGGTCCAACTAAACTATGTATATACATACATTTGTTTCTGACGTTCTGACATGCATGCTGGATCATGCAGAATACAAATTATAATACGAGATACGAGTGACTAACTAACTACTACTACGTACGTAGTATTTTCATCTCTTCAGGCTTCAGCCTGCAAACCCTTGCAAAAAATTCCGAAACGCAGAGACGTGGATACATAAAATCCTACAAATGCAAAGTTGTTCGACGTATTGTACGAACGATAACCCTTCCCTTAGGTACTTTTCAAGGGAAAACAAGATTTCAGAGAGGAACAATTAATTTACAGTTGACGTAGGCAAGGGCACATGTAAGCGTATACGTTTTGCAAGATTCGGGTCGGACTACATCAACAGTTGAGCGTGCTAAAACTGGCTTCTGTTTACGTTTGTAATTTCAAGTTGGTCAAACGTTAATTTTCTTTTGGCCACTGCGACGAAGTTGAAGGTACTATTTCTCTGATTCACCATTCGTTAGTAATTTAGTACCTCAATCAATTATCGAATGTTTATTATGTAAATATTTGTACATATATCGTTTTATACATAGTGTACAAGCTATTGCGAATCAGAAGAAAGCTAAACGATTGAAGTTCATTGCAATAAGTGAACAATGCTAATGGCATGTAAACCTATTGTTAACGACTGAGATGAGATGCTCAAACTATAAACTATAATGTGTAAGGAAAACTGCAAAAAATGCTAGTTACCCATTGAGAATTGAGACACGTGCTCAACATGTTGAAACTTTGGAACAATAAGCTGCAGAATATGCGCAAATAAATATGCAGGCACAGTAATTATGGTTGAGGAAACCGCTAGCTTTTATATTATGTACATTTTGAAAGCTTTCCAATGTTCAAGAGCGCCAGGTCCATCGATTCGCTAGTAGAGTTTTAATGCAAACAATCTAAAAGTACAGCAGACTTTAAACGTCCAAAAACATCAATATTACTACATTATTATCCAAAATCCTTATTTCGAAACGATGCGAAGCATAATTGTCCCGAATTGAGCGAACTTCTTTAAATCGTATGTGTTGATTTGCCTATCTAGCATACAGTGCTGCCCAGAGGGGAAAATAGCTGCCCAGGGAATAAGTACAGAGACAACTGGCTAATCGCACATTATCACTCCTCGCTCTTCGCTCTGGTTTATGCTTAAAAACTGGCCAACTTGTTGTGTGTATCTCTGTATTTCACGTGTAAGCGAAAGTAAATCCCATGTATTACAGCCTATGTATACAAATACACAGACTCAAGATAAATACATAGTTTAAACTTAATTTCCAACTGGACGACTGGATGACCTATTTTCCATACTTTTATTATTTTGTCTATCGACTTATCTTACATGTCTATCAATTTGCCTAAACAAACAGTCTTATTATCCCATTTCCCTGTAACACACGCATTTGGCGTCCGAGTTCAAGGGAAGTAACTACGGGAAGCCTTCTGGCTGGCTGCGTAGGAACAGATAAGTGATAAGAGCCCTAATCCCGGTTTAATTACTTCCTATATTCCCAACAAGGCTGAAGTACTGTGGGCTCTCGAATTTGGATATCAAACTGGTTGCATGCACCTTCCAAAGTTAAAATAACAGTGCATTAATTTTACACAATGTGTCTTTCCATCTCCAAAGGTGTGGAGCTCCATTTCCAAATGATTAACAGAGTAAAACCAAGCCTAGTGATGAAGACTCAAAAGGCAGAGAGCCAGATAATTCGTGTGGCAGGCGTAAGGCGTAACAGAACATTTCTGCGCCGACGACTTTGCGTAAAAAAAAATCTAAAAAAATTGTACATAATACAAAGGCATTACACTAGGCTCGATATTTTCTGCTATTCCTCACCTGGTCAATTGTTGGAGAATCCGCCCAAGAAATTCTAATCAATTCCATTTTTACTCTCATGCATTATCTCTGCCTGCACCACTTGCCTATCTCCTCTCCACAATTTGACATTTTGAACTAAAACCAAATTCATTATAGGCCGTTGTATTGTAAAGTCCCAGATAAAGCGTCTATAGCATATCCTCATTAGGCAGGGCAGGGGCTTCTGACTGATAAAAATTATTACAATTACATTTAGCTTTTACAGGGAAAAGGCATCACAAGCCAAGCAAGCCAGCCCCGCATCCCCATCACAATTATTACACCTATTAAGAGAATCCCAGAGCTATAACCTGGTGTAACCTGGTGTAAACTATAACAGAGCAGTTATGTACTTATGGTTATAATGTTACAACATTAAACAATTCATTTCTCAACCCGCGTCCTGCCCATTCAATTCAATGTATTTTTTCCCTGACATAATATGGAATGGATTCTTCTTTTTTCTCCCTGAACTTATGGTTATGATGGCATTCGTAATTCCTACTCCCTCCATACATAGGATTACTAGGTCTCGGGACGCTCTTGATAACAGGAACTAATAAGGCTCTTTTGGTCGTAATCGTAATGAAGCATTGGAGCATTTTAACTATCGTGTTTCAAATAAGGTAGGGCTAGACTGTAGGGCTCTTGTGGTAGGAGACATTTGTAGCATGTCGACCCTCGTCCTGCCCAAATACCCAAACCAAAAGTCAAGTCAGTAGTCAAGAGTCAGTCAGTCACCTTAGGTTAAACGTAAAGCTGAACGATACACACACAACATAAGCTCAGCGTCTGCGAATTGGACGCGAAACGGATCTCAAGCCACAACAAGCCACATCCAGATAAAATAGTGACTAATGTTGTCGATTATCAGTGGCATTAGTATTAGCACAAGCATTGCACGTTGCACCTGAAACTGTGCTGTTCCTGTTTTCCCCCAAACGATTATTGTCAGCATTCAAGAGTTTGACTGGGAGAGGAAATAGTTTGATTTTAGTTTTGACTACAGACGTGACATTGAGTCAGTTCCAGGTTTCAGTCGTAAATTGGGCGTAGAGAACGGAGGCAAATAAGAGATTACTAGGTCTAATAATATCCTCCAAGTCTCCTATCGCAAAAATATTGAACATTATTGACAAAGACAGTTATGGTTTGAGCTAATGTTCCGTGCCGGCCTAATCTCATAACCATAACTCGTAATTCACCGACGACCAAAGTACGAGCGTCACCAATCAGTATCACTCACACGCTAACCCTGATTAGAGCCTCTGTTCCACTATTATTATTATTTAAACTTTATGGATTTGCATCAGAGACGGAAAATTACTGGAGACAATTGAATTGTTACACAGCTGAATGGAAGTGGGTGTGAGTTAAATAATAGCTTGAGTGTGTAACTGTTAAGGACTTGAAAGTTCAATTGACTCAAACTAAAATATACGTGAAGGACTTGCTCAAAATTAAGCGGCACAATGGGAGGAATCGAAATGACCAACGTTGTGATTATCATTCTGGTGCTCATCTGTGTCCTTGCGGTAAGTCATCTATTTGAATTATTATTATATCATTGTGCTAATTTTTAGCAAATTTCAAGCAATCTCAAGTTTAGTACAGTGCAGAAATAATAACCTGTAAAACCTCTACAGGACGCTGAGAAAGACGCCGGTGTAAATATTTCCGTTATATTATTTAGTAATGTATGATTTTTATTTAATTAGATAGTTTGCAGCCGTTTGTAAAATACAAGCGGGTTTAGAATTTAGAATACGCCTGAATTTTATTGTATCATTAATGGCTACTGTTAAGATAAGGCCGCTTACATTCACGACGCCATAAACTGAACTATAACTTATTGCAATTCATTGTTCATTAGTGCTTACAGAAAATGTGGATAGACCAATACATGTGTGGATGTGTGTGATCTCCAGCAGAAATAGCTTAAAATGAAAATGAGCTTGTCATTTGAAATCTCATTAACAGGCGTTAAAGATTTTACAAGGCAATGGAAAATACAAGCTGCTTTAAATATGGCTGTATTTTAATGTATGTATACCATATACCATTAATCACTATTGTTAATAAGACCGCCGCCTACATTCACTGCGTCATAAGCTGAACTACTTGTTATAATTCATTGTATCAGTAGTAGAATCGGTAACAGAATACGCGTGTGTGTGTTCTCCAGCAGAAATAGCTTAAACTTTTAAGGATACTTGTTTCATATGCATAATTCTATTGTGTGGGAGATAATAGCATATGACGTAGATTATGTAACCTTTGCCTCACCTCCTGTCCTGGATTAAACGACGAAGGTCATGCTGTTCTATCAATATCCAGCCCCGCATAACAACGGGACAATAGTGATAATGCTATCAATTGTGTACTATCTCAAGGCGTACATTACAAGTATTGTACTAATCTTTTGTGTCTATTTCAGCTCATCAGTGCCTGTTGTCGCGGCCTACGTCATGCCTACGAGGACCATGCCACAAATGAGGAATTAGCACGGAGACGTGCTCTGTTCATGAGTAAGTGTCAACTCAAGCTTCCTTGAAACTATTATAGACTGTTCAGGAATATAAATACACATTATGCATCCAGGCATGTAATCGAGTAAACAGAGAAAAAGGAACGGAAATATTCAGTATTGAAGGACTATTTAATTTCATCTCCAATCCAGAACCCTAGACGGACTCATTAGTAAATACACAGCAGCACAACATTACATCTTTCTCACAATTTTCACAGGACGCAGAGACTCGAAAGTTTTGACGTCATTTCTTTTCTAAAGAACTGTCAGCATTTCTGACAGAATCGGAATTGCGTTATTATCTGCACATTAAGATTATGTATATTATTTCAGCTAGTATTAGGTCAGATGAGATACGAATTAAGCCTAAATTCAAATTCAGTTGGCTGTTGCCTAACTAAAACTTATGTATATTAACAAAAACCATACAAATGTCTCAATAATATAGTCAAATTAGGATAGAAATCTAACCATGCATGTTAATATGTTCCCCTCGTATTTCATTAGCTAACCAACTCGCTATGAGCAGCTTGGTACAGTAGAGACAGAAATGTATTTAATAGGTAGGCTTATTGCCAGATTGGTAATATTTCTTGATGGAAATGTTTTAACACGGAAATCAAATTAGCCAAAACTATTGGGCGTTTTTATGGTCGACTTAACTTGGAAAAAATTAAGCTAAAAGCTTTCAGTTTTTATTTGCAATTCTTGTGTTCGGCTTAATTTCTAAATAAGAAACTCACCATACATGCACATCAACTTAAGCCCAAAATTCAAGCAGTCAAAAGTGTCTGCGATCGGAAACTAGCAGAAACAGGACACTTGACCCTATAATTAGGGCTAATCAATTAAATACGTATTAATTGTCTGAACTTTTGTCACAGGTCGATCACCCCAGGCTCCAGTAAGCAGGAATGGTCGCCCATCGAACCACACCCGAGCCGTACGAGTGACCACAATTTCCCGGGAAGGGGACACCATTGCCATGGGCGTCTATGAAATTCAAGTACCACGCCGACCGATTGGGGCTGTGGGTGCCCGGGCCCAGCGGAACTTCAACAACAATAACCCTAGCTCAAATGGAGGTACAACTAGTAGTGGCCGACAGGAAGCGGCTGTCCCTCGATCTCAGTTCAAGGAACCACCCCCGCCACCGTTCAATACGGCCTACCAAGTCTCCTCGCCCGTCCTTGACACCACTGTCATTGACATGGAGGCTCCGCCACCCACCTACGACGAGTACTTACGAATTCATGAGCTCCTGGACGAGGACAAGAAGGACAACGCATCCAAGAGATACTAGATTTTAGGGTGATTTGGTCAATTAAGCAAATGACACATTAGCCAAAAAATGTAAACTTTGGCAAATGAACTTTTCCCACTCAAATTCCGTATATTTCCTCCCCATAAATTTTGCCAAAGTGTTATTTGCCCAACTGGCTAGGAACTTGGAATCGATTTTAGAGCTTTCCTGACCTTTCCTGATAATGTACATATAGCTTAGGTATTAGTTTTTAGAATTTAAATTATTAGAAGAGAATATATGTATTTATTTCCTAAATTATGAAATGCCGAATGATGTCATTCCTGGGTTCCTACTTGTTTACAGATTTATATGCAAGTTTACTTTTCCATGTTTTTCTCAGTAGGTAGTACAAATCAGATTACCTAGCTAACTATGTGACAAATGAGTTTTTGATCAAAAGACTGAAACCGTATCATTATTTAGCGTAGAGAGTTGGCATTCCAATTTACTTGTATGAGTCATTTAATAAAGTTGGTACTTTACGCTAAGGCGTATTTGTAAATTGCGTTGTATTAAGATTGCTCAAATTATTCCATAATTACATAATGCGATGTCAGTAATTGGTTGCTGCTTAAATATTTGGAACGGTAACATTATTCAGTTTAGTTGGCTAAATATTATACCTTCGAAAACCCAACAACTTATCATGAACTTCAGTTTGTAATTTGAAATTATTAAATGGCAAATTAACGTCTCATCTGTTACGAATCCCCGCATTTTATATTACTGGTACCAAACTGCATAGACATATCTACAAGCTACAACCTTCTGCGGTACTTGGAACCAATATTGCTGAAAATAAAAAAAATAAGGAAATGATAAAACTTTAATTTTATTTTGCTATTATGGAGTTTGGCCAACACTGCAGCAAAGCGTAAGTAAAGTAATCGAAAAAGTTTTGAGCAGGCCTCGGCTGCCTACGCAAAACAACTTTTACTTACTCCTTATTACGTCTTACGTCAAACTGCTGCCTCCTGCAAATAAATACGTGTACAGGTTTTCAGAATAATTCCTTAGCCTTTGCACTACTTATAAGGCTAACAAGCCCTAGTCTCGTCCTCCCATATATGCTATCCGCATTCAATTATTAATTAGGAAGAGACAGGCTCACTCGTACGCTCGCTATTGAAAGTCCTCTTCTTTATGTTCAAAACTCAAATCCGAAAGCCAGAACAACAAGCAATGTTGATGAAATAGTTTGGACAACAATTCATATATTGTTCGCGTTAGGATACGAAATGTAAATAAGACCATCGTGCAGGAATTGTAGCAGAAAGTTGCTCTGCATATAGAATGTACGCATGCCAGCATGGCAGAACAGAAATGTATTTGCCTCATTAGCTTTATTAACTAGCCTAACTTTCCATCATTAATATTCAAATCGACCCCCATGTGTCAGTACTAGTGTAGATTTGACTGGCAAGCTCAAAAAGTATTGTTTTTAAATAATTGAGTCGGAGAATGACGTATTTCAATGACGGGGTTTATCTCTTCTGCGGATCTCTGCTATTAATTGCCATATGGTTCTTTTACTTCAAGGTATGTACGGAATAGTTTTGAAGCAAAGTAGAGTACGTATACCGTAACCGAATTGCTTGATTGGCTGGTTTATCAATTTTCAATTGCAGCGACAAGTAACCTGTCGTCGACCTGGGACATCTGGAGAAAGTCAACTAGCCTTGATTACAGAACTGAGAAGAATGGGTGTACATCCTCAGGATCGACAACATTCCAGAGGCTTTACTCTCTACCGTTTGTAAAATATTCTGATTTCATTATTTATACACTGGTTCATTCATAATTTCATTTCACTTTCACTGTCAATTGCAATAGGATATTTAAGCGACATTAACCCAAATACCTATGCTGAATTCAAATGAAACGCAATACGCCGATTTGTTAAACGGGAAAGAAGGGAACTAAATTAACACGCTTTTTAAAGCTTTGAGAATTTACCGTAGGTATTTACTTCAATGGATAATTTTTCCATTAAATTAATTTGTGAATTAATTTGTGAATTAGTTAATTGTAGGAATTTCGTTGGGAGATTTGGAGGTAATTTGTTGGAACATTCTGTAGTATATCATATTTTTATATGTATTCACAGAGCACACCAGATCACATCAATTTGATATTGGAGCGGCAACAGCTTTCTGCAATATGAATTTTCCACCTCCGCCGCCTACGTATGCTGAATCCATGAAGCTGGATAATGTCCGGCTTGTAGGTCAAGAGGCTGAAGAAACAATAGTCGACGTGGAGGACATTGGGACTACCTCAGTGGCCTTAAACTAATCTAAAATAGTTAGGCAATTAGTCAAAAAATTACAAGTTACAATAACGCACAAGTGAACAAACAAAAATCTTGAGCAAAAAAGCCTTCCTACATATGTTCTACTACGTAATATTAGCTTTGTATGCTCAATTAATTGTGATTATAAATTATGGATAACAACGCGATAAACGTATTTTATCAGGTCATTTAACCATTGATTTGAAAGGCTATGCCGTACATTTGTGGACCTAATACTTGTCAACACGGCAATATAATATACATACGCACATAATAGTACGTTTATATCAGGGTCCGTTGATCCTTGTAATTAAAACCGTTGCTACTAGTTTTAGTCTTACGTATTAATTACGTGCGTCGTCTACCGATGATAAATTAATTGTTAATGTGACATGTCCTAGTTTATACTTAAACGAGCGAGTCACCCGATCTACGATTCGGGTAGAAAGGATGAGGTCACAGTTCAAATTTTTATTTATTCAGAGCGAAGCGAAGGCTGATTTCTGGTCTGCGTGAATGAGTATAAGCTATAAGCCTGGCTATTAATGAGAATGCGCAAGCGATTTATGAATGAATATAAACCTGGCAATGAATGAGCATGCGCAAGCGATTCATGAATGAATACTCCTGGTTTATGAATTGGTTGAGTACACCCGATCTGTCTTATACACCCGCAGAAATACAGATTTGTAATTAAAACAGAAGGGTCCACTTTTGACCTTTTTCTGGTTCGTTAGTTGGGTCAAGCTTTTAATTCACCCGATGTGAGCCACTACTGTCGTTGTACTGCTCAACCGACTCGGAGGGAAGGAGTGACGTTGACAAAGCATAATGGTAACTACGGAATATCATTTACTTGGACATGCTATGTGTTATGACGACACACGATGGGTTGTTAAATAACAGGCATATCATGCTATCCTTCACAATATGCTATGCTATGCTAGGCTATGCTATGTCATGCGGTTAAAAAAATAAGTGTCAAGATCGGTCCAGCAGGGGACTAATTGGACCCGGGCTCAAACTTCTGGGGGTCAAGTGTCAATGACCCCCCCCCCCCCACGGGCTGACCGGAAAAACTAGCTAAATATTAAGCTATCGTGCGTCCCTGTAAACTCCATATCTTCGGAGAAGATAGTGAACGAACATACACACACATACACAAAGTTACGTTTTTATGGAACAAAAGTTTGCCATTTAGTCTAACATTTTCATTAATCCGCCCCGATCTAGCTTAAGATTAACCAAAAGCTTGAATACCCCGATCTGTGTTACACCCACTTTATGTAAAGGGATTACGCACGACATCGATGAACTTTACAATGCCTGGCGGGAAATGTTGCAATAATTGTCTTCACGCTAAATTATCGATTCATCAATTTCGATTTTGAGGTGGCACATGACAAGAATGCGCTCCTGATGCGCCTAGACAAAGTATATCCAGAATGCTCAAAAACATAAACGATTTGAAACATCGGTACCTAATACACTTTTATTGGTTTGAAACGCACCAGGTAGCACCTAATTTACGGATTGATTGCTGAATAGTAAACAGTTGCGATTAATCAAAACAAACATCCAGTCGATCAATGACTAATTTATCATAATACAAATGTTTCGATTTACTGTACAATGAATTGGTTATCAAACTTGATTTAAATCAAATGTCCGGGAACACCCAAGCATATCCATTTGAATATTCAAGTACGAAAATCCCATTCTTATAAGATTCATTAACTAATTGTGTCAGCACCAGCTACTAGCACCAGATCTATTTCATGGTGCTAAAGTTACATTGAACCATGGTGTCGCTATCGGAATTAGCTGTGCTTGGAATAATTTTAGGAGTGTTACTGCTAGTCGTAAGTTCATTTGTAAGTCATCCAAATCCAAACTTATTTCTGCATTATACGATTCATATACACATTCATATTCATATTCTTTGAAACTTAAAAACATCAGCTTATATAAATTATAATTATTGCCTTCTTTTAGACTATTTGTATTTGTCGCCATCGTCGATCTCACACTGACACAAGTACGTAACATATCTTGATGTGTACATTTAAAATAAGCTTGTCGAATTTATCTTTTTTAATCAACTATTTTTATGATTTAATCAATCAATTGGTTTTCATCAGTATCAGAACATTACGAAGATGCTAGAATTTATGCAGCCAGAGAGAACTTCATCCCGAGAGTGAACCCGCCACGACAGCGGCGACACGGAAGAATGGAAGTAAGGCTAGAAGGTGAGGCCTTTTTCCTAAGCCTACCCCCGACATACGCCCATGTTATTGGCCACAGTCAAGATTTTCCACATCCCGACCCTGACCTCTTGGATCCCCTTCAATTCGAACTCCCACCCCCAACCTATCAAGAGGTCATTGGAAAGCTGGGCATGGACCACTCGGTTCAACATATATAACATTAATTAATTAACTCACATATTGGCTCTTCGAATTAAAATTGGAAGGGCCCCAGCAAGACTTCGCGTTTTGTAATTTCTAAAATTATATTCGGAATAAAAAAAATTAATATTCATATGACACCGACCATTTAACTCAGGCTGCCACAATACGACGAGCTTTTCAAAATCAAACAAAATCCCCTGTTTTATTAAAACTTTTATACGCAACCAAAAATAAACTAAGTGAGCCATACTTCTAGACGCAGTGCCATGTGCCATATTCCGCACAACTCGTGCACTTATCTTCCCGAATGTATGGCGAAGGTTAAAGCTTATGAATTTCGTATCACCGAACAGCTGCTAACCTAGTGAATTTAAATGGCTTTTCACATGTTGGGCAGGCCCTACGTCAACTGAGCACCATAACGAACATAACCTAAACTAAAAACTAGCACACAACATAAAACATAACCCATTTACTCCAGAGATACCATAAAATAACGTCGCTCAAATGGACATGAGTCGCGGGCCACGAGCCACGACGTGCGACTTGCTTTCGGTTTCAGTTCAGCATTAAATGTGCTTAAAAAGTGGATTTCATGTTCATGGTACTCAAACAACTTATTAGCGTCTAATTCCAGAAGCATGTACATGTATATCTGAAGAAGAAAGCTTATGTCAATTACCTTGAAATTAAGCTTGAAGTCCTTAGATTAGTTGCGTTTATAAATTGTGTTAGGTCAGTGTCGAGATTCACAGGTTTTGATCGAAAGCAGGAATCTGTAAACCAAATAAAACATAGATCGAATTAGCAATTCCACTTGCTCCTAAACTCGTGACACCCAGCCTTGCGGGCATTGAATATTATTTTAATATATTTTTCGAGTGGTGCTGAGCCTGGTAAATGAAATATTGCTTCTGCAGATAACTCATCCCAAAGAATTGGGTTTAGATTGCAATTTCTTAAATTGCGACCAAGACAAAGCTTACCGAATTATTAATCTTAAAAAATAGAGCTACTACAAAAGGAAAGTCGACCAAGTTCACAGTTTCCAAATCTGAACTGACAGTGAGTGACTTGAGTTTAATAATAGAAATGATTATGAAAATACGCCTCTAGTATTTTGTGTTCACCATCAGAATTTGATTAAATTCCAACCACATACATGTAATTTTATATAATGAACGTGTGGTTAAACTTAGCGTCTGACTGTTAAAATAACTGACTGACCTTCAATTAGTAATTCAAAACTTGGTTCGTCCTATGCAGTCGTGCCGTATGTATTTTTTTATTAGTTGAGATTTGAGATTCGAGTCTTGGGAACTACCAAATAAAATGTTTGGTCTATACAAGTCTGTCTATATGGATTTATGTTATGTTGTGATAAAAGCAGGATACCGGACACTTTTTTTTGTGCACGAGACAAGCTGCGCCTTTGGCTCTCCGTCCATGCATAGGAATGAGAACTTTTCTTGCTCAATGTCAAATGTCTAGCCTTTTTCGTTGTGTTGTGAGTCCAGATTACAGTCGAACATGTATTGAATTGATCCCTCGATGAATTTAGCAAGGTATGCAAAATATATTACGTTGTTTGGACTAAAATCGCGAAAATCAATGCCAAATGGCACCTGGCTTATGCTTGCTACTACTGAACGAAGGTCGAATGCGGAATATTTATTGTGAATCACCCGCAAATGCCATTAGAGAATTCGATTTAAGGAAAATTGGGAAACTAAATATATTATTATACTGTTTATCTGTTAAAATATTTCAGAGACTTCAAATGGGCAATATAAGTTAAAAATAAAACAATTTAAAGCAAAAATTGAATTTGCAACGTGTATATTTTGATAGCTCCGTATATCCGGATTCCGGATAATCATGGCCATGGTCCAAAAGCTTAGCTTAGGGTAAAGTAGTTGCCAGTATTCATATCTATGCATATTCCAATAAGAACCGCCTCTCAGTACAGCCAAAACCCGAATTCAGCACAACAGCACAACAACACGCACTGATTTTGTGGTTTGCAAACTATTAAATTAATATTCACTCAACACGTAATAATAATTATATTTTGGAGATTTTGTTAAGTTGTACATTTCATTTATTCAATATTAAAATACATCTTGTTTTCGACAGATATGGTACAGGAATTTGGGAAAGATCTATGTAGAATACAATACGTTCTTACAGCTTAATTAATTCATTTGTGTGAAGTTGTATTTATAAACTCCGAGTAGCTGGATTATGAAGGAGTACGGGTAGGCGCATTATTTGCACAGAGAGTCATGATGGACACGACGGAGAAGAGAAAGATGACGATTCCGACATGTTCGCTGGATTGGCTGCAAACGAAATAGAGACAGATGAGCGAGAAGATTATCATCAGCAGCTTCCCACATGTCACCGAAAAGGAAAATCCAACATCAATGTCTTCATCAAATGGTTCGAAAGTAAATCCCATCGTTTCATCCCCTTTCGTCTCTTCATCAGGCTGACGATTGAGCAGGCCGACCACAGAATCACAATTCTCGGAAACATTTTTCAACCCAAGCATGTACTCCTTCACTTGAGCTTCCGTCAGTTGAATCCCGGTCCCGACAATAGATATCCGCTTCAATCGAGGCAAAAAGTGGCTGAAAACGGCTGGATTCAGCGGAACGTTGTCCAGAACCACCTCTTCAAGCGTCATCCGGTTGAGCTTGATGACTTCGTTCAAAATGAGATTGGCAAAGGCCTGGTGATTGTAGAAAACTGGGTCTTCACGTGGAAGCGGCTTTCGAAGAGTCAAGCTAAACTTCCGCAACTTGAGTGACTTGGTAGCCACGGGATAGAAATCATCAAAAGTGAAAGAGTCGAGTGGAATATCCAGAAAACGGAGCTCCTCAAGGTCCGAATGTTGTCGGTTGCTGACAAAGAAATTCGTAATTACATTGAAACAGGTCCGTGACCCCCATCCAGTCAACTCGACCTTCTGGAGTGCAGTGGAGTGTTGGATGAGGTCCATAATGAAGTCCTTGTGCAGGTTCAGATGAGTGGCGCAGTTGTGCCAGGGATCGAGCTGGTGGTGGCCCGCCTTGAGCTTTTTTGCCTGAAGAATGAGTGTTTGGAGACGAAAACGCTTCTTGAGAGGTCGAATTGGGAAAACGGCTTCAGAATAAGAAACGCATCGTGGAAGACCTCGAATTTCCAAGTGTTCCAGACAACAGCATTCGGCCAACATGACCTGAAGCGTGGAAAGAGAGAAGGTGCATTTTGTGAGCGTCAAATGCTTCAATTGTCTTGCCTTCTTGATAATGAAAAGGTTCCCTTCGATGTCCAGAAAATTGCAGCGATAGAAATGGTAGTTGGGACAGGAGAATTGGTTGACGAGGTCCGACTTAATAATTTCTGTCCAGTTCACTCTCAACTCTTTGACCTTGAACAGTCGAATTTTTCCCCAGAAGCCAGTAGAATTGCTAATACTTTGATTCCAGAGCTTACAAACTTTGCGAGCCGCAAGCAGGGTTTCCCAGTTGAGCCAAGATACAATTGTTTCCAGAATCTAAAAAATGTAGTTTGAACATGAGAAGTGTGCTATGTTCTAAAATTTGGAGAAGTGCCGATTCAACATACCTGCGGCTTCGAACTGTTGAAGAGTTGAGTACACGAAAGCGTGGGTTTCATAGCTTCGAGTCGGGTTTGCATTTCATGAGCCGAATCGCGGAGAATGTATTCGAATTCCGCTTCAGTATCCGACTCGACGTAAATCTGCTGGGCCAATTTGTTGAAGGGGAACTTATTTGTCTTGTCCGTAGAACAATTTTCATCACCTACTTCTTCCTCGCTGGAACTTTGCTCTTGAGAATCACTCGGATGGCCAAAGATGACCGAAGCTTCAGCCTGCTCTTCATCAAATTCTTCAATCCTTACGAACGGGTCACTGGGAGACAGCAGTTCAGATTCACTCAATGGGAATGGGAAAGAGACTGGTTCAATTTCACGAAAATTTCCATTGATATCTAGGCCGGACTCAGTAATATTTTCATTGATATCCTGTTCACATTCGGTAATATTTCCATTATGATCTACATTGCTGCTAGCCTCAGCCGCTTGGACATGGCACTCCGACTCGATTGAATTGTTGAGATTGATATCTGGCTCTGGATCGATTTCATGAATCAAGAAAACAGTTTAATTATAACTGCATGTCCCCGCCAAGGCGATGAAGCTATTGAAAGACTCGGATAAGCTCTAATTAGTTAGCATAAAATTAAGAAAACCCGATTTCTACTGATATTTACCTGTGTCGAAAAGGCTAGTCTCAATTTCGTCATCACTAGTTTTCCAATCAAATTCACTTTCTTCGTCAAGCCCCCGTTCAGACTGGCTCGAATCATCCAGATCGAAATGAAAGGCCCGAGCCCGAGCTATTCCAATAGAAGTAGATGCTTTCTCGGTGAATTTGCTTTCACTTCGAGACTTTGAACGGTTCGGGGTCACTGGGTCTGATCGGCTCCGATTTTGCTTTCGACGTCTCCGCCGATGTTTGTCTCTGTTGTAGGACGGTTTCGAATCTGAATCTGAACAGTCCATTTTGAGTTACGCTTATTCTTGTAATTGATTTAAAAGTATATTGAATTTAAGTTCCCGAATATCAGTTTTACAAGACAAGAGACGATTATTAATTCCAGGGAACGAGCGGAGTGAAAAACTCGGAATTATGTTATTCATAAGGGGATGGTATTGGAAGCTGTGTTTACTTCCAACTTTGTTTCGATATTTGTTTTATAACCATGTAATGTAGTTTTGAATTGTGAAATTACCATGGTAGCCTCTGTATTATTAACTTCATGCCTAAACTTTGACCTAATAACCTAGCCAAACCTAACTCTACTACTTTACACTAGAGGAAATTCGAATCAATGATACGATTTCTGACCTAAAGTGCCTATAGCCGAACTTAAGCTCACCTTGCCTGGATTTAAAATTTGAGGTCAAATTGTAAAAATGCACCTTTTCGAGGGAACAACTTTGCTGAATGGACGTTTCATTGGAATTTTTTTGTAACTAATTCATTCGCCATACCATACGAAGTCAATAATACCGAGTTCGCTGCTTGAAATTGCATAGTTTTTATAGTGTAGATATTTTATTCAATAATGACGTTTGTTGTTTACAAATTTTGTAGGTTTTATGTACAGAAATTTGGGAATATATTTATTACTGTTCAGAGTAGTTAGGTAAAGCTATAATTAGATTCGCTGCTTTATGAAAGGATCGGCGCATTATTAGCACAGAGAGCCAAGATGGCTACGACGACGTAGAGAAAGATGGCAATGCTGATATGTTCACTCGCCCCGTAGTTGACTTTGTAGCAAATGAAATAGATACAAATGGCTGAGAAGAACACCATCAGGAAAATCCCCATTGTCACCGAAAAGGAAAACTCGACGTCAACTCCTTCCTCGACCGGTTCGAAAGTATATTCCACGGTTTGGTTCTTGAAAACCGTATGAATCTCTTCATCAGGTTCATAATTCTCGGAAACATCTCCAAGCGTAAGCATGTACTCCTTCACCTGGGCTTCCGTCAGTTGAATCCCGGTCCCAACAAGGGAAACCCGCGTCAATCGAGGCAAGAACTGACTGAAAACGGCTGGATTCAGCGGAACGTTGTCCAGAACCACCTGTTCGAGCGTCATCCGGTTGAGCTTGAGTACTTCGCGCAGAATGAGATTGGCGAAGGCCTGGTGGTTGTAGAAAACTGGGTCCTCGCGTGGGAACGATTTTCGAAGAGTCAAGCTAAACTTCCGCAACTTGAGTGACTTGGTAGCCAAGGGACAAAAATCGTCAAAAGTGAAGGAGTCGAGTGGAATATCCAGAAAATGCAATTCCTGAAGCTGAGAATGCTGTCGATTGCAGAGAACAAAGTTCCTCATTGCATCGAAACAGGTCCGTGACCCCCATCCAATCAATTCGACCTTCTGGAGTGCAGTGGAGTTTTGGATGAGGTCCGTAATGAAGTCCTTGTGCAGGTTCAGATGAGTTGCGCAGTTGTGCCAGGGATCGAGCTGGTGGTGGACGGCCTTGAGCTTCTTTGCCTGAAGAATGAGCGTTTGGAGACTGAAACGCTTCTTGAGAAGTCGGTCTGGGAAAATAGCTTCAGCAAAAGAAACACAATGTGGAAGCCCTCGAATTTCCAAGTGTTCCAGGCAACAGCATTCGGCCAACATGACCTGAAGCGTGCAAAGGGAGAAGGTGCATTTGGTGAGCGTCAAATGCTTCAATTGTCTTGCCTTCTTGAAGATGAAAAGGTTTCCTTCGATGTCCAGAAAATTGCAGCGATAGAAGTGGTAGTTGGGACAGTAGAATCGGTTGACGAGGTCGGATTTGATAATTTCCATCCAGCTCACTCGTAGATCTTTGACCTTGACCAGTCGAATGGTTCCCCAGAAGCCGTTAGAATTGGTAATGCTTTGGTTCCAGAGTTGACAAACTTGGCGAGCCACGAGAAGGGTTTCCCCGTCCAGCCAGGATACAATTTTTTCCAAAATCTAAAATGAAGCATAGGTAGATTGAGAATAAATACAGATATTCAAAACTCAAGAAACGAGCAGCATTGAATATTGATAGTAAAACATACTTGTGGCTTAGAATTGTTAAAGATTTGAGTACATGACAGCGTGGGTTTCATAGCTTCGAGCCGGGTTTGCATTTCGTGAGCAGAATCCCGAAGAATGTACTCAAATTCCGCTTCAGAGTCGGATTCCACGTAAATCTGCTGGGCCAATTTGTTGAATGGAAACTTAATCGCTGTTTCATTGATTGACTCGTTTTCACTATGTACTTCTTCCTCGCTGGAACTATGTTGCGGAGCACCTCTCGTGTGTCCAAAGATGACCGATGCTTCAGCCTGTTCTTGACTGACGTGCTGGTCCTTTTCGCAGATGTCCTGAACTGCTTGTGCAGAAATATTTCCATTGATATCATATCTGGATTCAGTAATATATCCGTTGTAGTTCACATTGCTGGTAGCTGCTTGGACTTGGCACTCCGAATCGATGGGGATGTTGAGATTGATATCTGGCTCTGTGTCAGTTTCAAGAATCAATAAAAGTAAAAACTAATATGGAATGACACATGCCAAGATGAAGAATTCGTTGGAAGCGATATTATTTACTCTTGCTTAGGATTGAGAAATCCAGTTTCTAAATCTTACCTGTGTCGAACACGCGTGTCTCAAATTCTTCGTCGCTGGTTTTCCAATCAAAATCACTTTCTTCATCAGCCTGACTCGAGTCTTCGAGATCGAAATGATAGGCCTGAGGTATTTCATCAGAAGTCAACGGTTTCCAAGCTTTGCTTTCAGTTCGAGACTTTGAACGATTCGAGTTCACCGGGTTGGATCGGCTCCGGTTTTGCTTTCGTCGTCTCCGCCTATGTTTGTCTCTATTGTACAACAGTTTCGAACAGTCCATTTTGACCAATGTCAACTCTTGTAAATGACTTAAAAGTCTAATTTCTATTCAGAAATAAACAGCTACATGAGAAACATGAAATTCGGAGGAGTTGAAAGTTTGGGTAATCAATGAGAAGGTGAAATCACCAGAAAATGTAAGCATGTTTTCAGTTTTGTTATTGTTGTTTTAAGACTAATAGTGTGGAATTAATAAAATTACTATGGCAGTCGCTGATGGCTAAAATACTTAATACCACTATCGTATATAGTGTTGCTTTGATATTTATTTACATTCATATGCATTGTAATACCCAATCCAAAGTTTACGCTGTTGATACAAACACCACACAACACGTGATTGTCGGGCAAAACTATCCATGATGAGATGCATTTATTTTAAAATAGGGCTCGAAATACAGACACAAATAGCTAAGTTATGTTCTTAGAGGTTACGACGGCTTTCGACAAAAATCCAAAATGGAGCTGGTAATACAGAAAAATGTGCTTATTGTGATGTAGCAGGTTACGACGTTCAGTGACGACCTCGAGTTTTCATAAGCAAGATGACGAAAGCTGCAATTCTCATAGCCAGGCTCAACCCCAGCAATGCTAGCAAATTCGGCACGTAGTAATCGTCCTGCAGGAAATATAATTCAATCACATTATCGACTTAAATATGCTGCTACATAGTAAGCTGAGAAGGTCTCACAGCGAACTGGCCCAAAATTGATAGTGAAATTACGGTAAACCGCATTTCTTTCCTAAAGCTCTGCTCTGAGAAAGCGAGTAAACTGTTGTTTTCTTGACGTTAAAGGCAAAAGTCGCTCTAACTACCACTCTAATGTTTGAAGTTATAAATACATGCTTTAAATACCTCTTTAAAGTCAAATGATGCCAACAATGACTGTCCGTTGTAATTAGGTTTACAGTCGAAAAAGGGTTGATATCCTGTGTTTTTCTTAAGTAGTGCCGGATTTTTGGTGAATTGGCAATCAATTTTCGTCACTGTACTCAGCTGATTCGTCACCATAGCTTCAACAGCATAATAGAACCAGGAAATGTACGTAATCCATGAGTTCCAAGCCCGCATATTTCTGTGAAGAATAAGCAGATTTTGTACAATATTGCAACAATAAGAATTGTCGTGCAGAAACACATCAAGCGTTGGACAATTCAGCGAGTCTTAGGATAAGGAATTTCGTACTTGACGAACTTCATAACAATAATTATGAGGGATTATACATATATGGCGTACAGGCTCTTCAGTGCTACTGACTTAACTAACTTTGTTTTGATGAAGAATCCACTGAATAACATTAGTGGAATCAGCAGTCCCGGACCAATCGTGATTGCCGTAGTCAGATCTTTGCAGACGCAGGAAAGGAAGTAGGCTGGAAAGTATATAAAAGGAATACAAAGTTCAAATGGGAAAGTGTAACATTGGTAAGGATAAGGTCCCACAAGTCAAATATGTGCTATTCATTTTATTCCTTTTTGGTTGGGTTCTTTCGAAAAATCGTCGACACCAATCAAAGTTTTGGAAAACCCGAATCTGAGCATTTTGAATCAAAGTTAGAGTATTTGCCATGAAGGCGTCATTTGGGATGGGAGAGCTCGATACTCGATCTTGAGCCATTGAATATGAACTTAGTTTATATTTTCAGTTTCAAAGGAGCTGTAACAAGTATTTACACTGCGCTTGGCAAACTTTTGATAAGGTCGATACACAAGTTCACACTCGTACGACCTCTTATTTTAAGCGCTTGTCTGTTAAGTATCAAGCCAACTATCTTTCTTTATCCTGTGAATCAAATTCTAAGTACAGGTTAGTTTAGTACCTGACGCGCACCAGCCGGACGCGCCCTCTACCGCTGGCGTTGCGGTACTATGGTCGTAGGAGCTAGTTCTTATAAGTCCTACTTCAATCAAAACGGATTTAACCTTCCATTATATAGTAAACTGACCGAAGGAAGATGCTGTTTGAGCCACAGCGATGAGAACGAGGCCTTGCTTGAGAAAAGGTATCCAGGACCACTGAAACTGAATCATGGCATAAGTGACACAGTGAAATACAATCGGGTACAGCAAGAAGAAAGGTAAATCGGTGATCATTCGAGATAGAAAATATACGTCCACTCGATACATTCCATTGAAATGCTCACGCAAGAATATCGGAACTTCATTCAGGAATCCCTGTGGAAAACAGAGCACCAAAATAATTTTCTGATTGTTTACATCAGATCCACATCCTTCGATTATTACTGATTTTGAATCAATTACGTCGAGCACTGCGAACATGTTCAGAAACGAAATGTTTGCGATGAGAAGGTACAGCACGCCAGCAATATCTGCAATTTTAGCATTTTCCATGAGATTCGGGTCGACCTCATTGTCCCAATATACAGCTCCAATAACCAAACCCAAGGCCTAGAAGGTATGATTAGAAATAAAGACCTTTACGATCTACGCAACGACATAACTTAGAAATTGTACTTGAAATTGGCAGCAACCCAAGTATTGAGCGAATTACCAGCAAATGACTTGCAGGTTGGGCTAATGCGTTAAAATGAGAAGACAATGTATTTCGTACTTCCTTACAATACTTTGAACGAGCCGAACTAGGATGATCTCAGGGTCATGAGCAACGGATATCCAACTTCGCCAGAGAACTGTTAGAAACATGGAAGGCCAATTGGCTTTATATGGCGACATGTGTCTGTACTCTTTCATTTTCTTTTTGTATTCTTCATCAATGGTTTCGGGTGCATTCAGTGTTTCCTAAATCAATTCAATTTACGCAAAGTATTATTTGGAATCGACACAGCTTCATTAAACTATAAATTGTGAAAACGAACCATAATTGCCATGTGCTCGGGCGTGTTTAGAAAATCGTCACAGACTTCTTTTACAAATGCTCTACATTCGACAACCCGACCTGGAACAATTGCCAGGGCATACGCAAGAAAGTCGGCTGGGTTGAAATTCGGTGGACAGGTTTGGCCGTGACTGTGCTTTCAGTAAAAACAGGAATTCATCACTGAATCATAAAATTTATGATAATGATAAAAATTTGAAAATTTAGCATACACATCTAAGAACTTCACAGCGTCATGGACTGTACCCATAAATGCCACTCTGCCCTCGGATAGAAGGAGGATTCGGTCAAACATACTGAAAACTTCTGACGAAGGTTGATGGATCGTGCAGATAATTGTCTTTCCTCGGGCAGCCAACATCTGCATAACGTGCACTACTGTTCCTGCCATATAACTGTCCAAGCCGCTGTGGTGATTTGTTCAATACGAATGCACAATTAGTATGTATCAATATATTATATCCACTAAAGCTTTAAGCAAACAAAAGGCAGTTTGTATTATGTATTATACGAAGTGTTTCTGGCAGTTACCTGGTGGGTTCGTCGCACAACAGTAGCGGAGGATCATTCAAAATCTATTCAAAATACAAAACAAAATACATTTTTCAAAAAATCAAATGAAAAAGAAAAATCCATTGCTTTCAATTAGTTTCAATTTTATAAATATAATTTGTACTAACCTCGGAAGCAAAAGCAAGCCGTTTCATTTCACCTCCAGAAATACCCTTGACTCGTCCATGAATACCAATTTTCGTGTCCTTACACTTGGTCAATCCAAACTGTAACGTTTTTAAATCATTATGTGTCACGCAACACAATGAGCATAGAATTCGGTAGAATTAAATATCAAGGGAACACTTTGAAAAACTTCATAATTTGATAATCGAGTTTCAGGAATAGCAAACTAACTTCTCCGAAGTTCTCGTTTCGTCTTACCTCGTCCATAACCTGGATGACCCTGTCCATCCGTTCCGCCTTGGTATACTTCTTGTCCATTCGAAGGTGTGAGTAGAAAACGAGATGTTCGTGGACGGTGAGGGATCCAAAGAAGAGATCTTCCTGTTGAATATACGCAGAGACGGCCGTAACTTCCTTCGGCCCCACTTTCATTCCGTTAATATAAGTCTCTCCAGTCCAAGCTAACGGTGCCCTGCTGCGGTAGGTCAACACATTCAAGAGCGTGGTCTTTCCTGCACCTGAGGCACCCATCTAGGCATTGAGTCAATAATCCAATGGTTTAGCGTGAAATTAATCCAGGTGGTGCGGATTTACAACAATAATGCATCACTTTACCAACGCTACGAGTTCTCCAGGTCTCACTAGGCCACACACTGCAAATCACAAAAACACCATTGAAAAGTTGAACCAAGCTTACTACGGTATCCAGTATACGCTCTGGAATTCGGACGCAATGTAAAGATTAGACAACCGAACCGATTCAGCGGAGCGACAATTGACCAAGAGCGGACATCCAGACCGAATCTATTAATTTCATTGTGACGATACGCTATGCATAGTCACAATAAATGCGCTCAATTTCCAAGGGATTTTACCATTATTCACAAGATGTTTAGACGGTTCACGGGGTTTGCGCTTGCAAGGACATCTAGATTTTTTCTTTACTTGTCCTTCTGGTTCACTTTCTTCAATCGTTGACCTTTGTCCCAACTGAGCCTCTGAGCCACTCTCCCATTTTGCGTCTATCACAGTCCTGCCATCCAAATTATCATGTGACGGTACCACTGTGTAATGCAAACAAACAGCAAATAACTCAATTGGTACATTAGCTTACACTATTAAAATTATAGTTTCGAATGAAAACCTTTTGGAGTCTGCATCATTTTGCGGACTCCTTTCCTTCCCACCCAGACATCAATATTCCTCCAGGAATAAGTGATCAAGTTGCTAGCCGCAACAGAAAAAACCCTATCTTTATTGCGGGTGGGAGAATTCGGTAGGTCAGCTCCAACTTCATTTGACACATCTACTACGGTGGGACCCGGTGTATTATTAGGCTGAAAATAGAAGCGGTTTATTACACACATGAGCTAAAAAGGTTCTTAAAGTTATAGTTTGAGCAGTACTTACTTTCATTTCATTGATCTAATGTAACTTTAATGATAAAGTTACAAAAACCCGTACTAATAACTGATGGATTTATTCTGGTGTCATTATGTCATTATGCATTATGAATCAGTAGCTGATCTGAAGGAAGCCTACTAGTACGATGTACGATTACAAAATTTTGATAGGTATTGATAAATATCGGTGAATTTCCGATCGACAGAACAATGACAAATGAATGGTTCGTTATGTTTCACAGACCCTTTTTTGATAGAATTTTGATAATAGGACTGAGTAAGGTTGTTTAAGTTTTATTTATTACTGTTTTGCTTTTACCACTACTAGCGATATACAGGGTAAATGCACTATTTGTTTGGTCACAAACAGTGCAGTTACCCTGGCGATATATACTTAATAATACCAAATAAATCCTGGCTGAAGGTATACTGTAGTATATGGTGCTATGGAAATACATAGATATATATAATGTCAGGTTAGCATGTATCAGAATTGACCCAACCCCTGTGATATTTTTGCTCGACAACATACCGTCAATTATTAGCATACAGTCATGACGAAAATTAAGTAAATGCCTAAGAAATTAGCTCATTACTTTTGCAATTACTACGTTACGTACATGTGATACGGTAACACAGACAGTGCCCTAATTCCATGCAAGGTACACGATGAACGCTTGAGCTATTTCTGAACAAGTTAGCGGTAATTTGCATTTCCTAGTCAGGCCACACATCCTTAGTACATAGCTCATTGTAATGGTAACAGCAAATAAAACGCAATTGAGCTGAACAGGGTAACACAAATTAAGATTGCAAAATATTCAAGAAATTAAGAGCTTATCCTTTATTTCACAATCACTTAACTAAGTATGTGAACTACTAATTACGCTACCAGTGCACAAAAGACTAAACTTGTTGAATAACTTTAAACCTATTATGCATCGGCCTGGGAATAACATGGGCATACTTCTTATAGAAAGTGACCCCCTCTCGTCCTGAATAAAACTTTTGGTTCCAAGAGTGACTCCAGTCCAAGTCGGGTTTCTCACAAGTAAAAATTACTGTTCCTTCCGTCAGTGCTACCAGGGTGAAATGGTTTTGCACACCAACCTGGGGAAATAAAAGATATACGCAGCTACAGAATTATGATGTCATCAACATAAAATACAGAAAACTACAGAATCAACTATAGTACCAAAGAAATGGAAACACTTACATTTAGCCCGCAATGCCACCTAAGCCTGTTTTGAGTAGCAATAATATCATTTTTGTTCACTTTCATTCCTTCCCATCTTTTGATTCCATAGTGTTGACCTTTGCCCTGCTTTTTATTACGGGAACCTCCAGTGGCCTTCTTACTTGCATAGCGCACGGAACTTATGCAGTCTGGAACTAAAAACACAAGTGCATACAACATACAGAAATAACACAATAATATATATCAACTGTCATCAGTTGGCAATTGAAGGTCAAGAAAACAGCCAACAGTCAACAGTGGTGCCACGCACCACACGTGCCGAGTGCCGAGCGTTTCGATTTCTGACGGTCCCAGGAAACTGACCAAATCAAGTTTTGGTCGCTCTCCTGCTTCTCGGACTGACTGTCTGTAGGAAGCCTATCTACACTAATGACAATGACTAACTTTGAGGCCGCTGGCATACCGATGAGATGACTTATATCAAGTACAAGGTATATGTTATGTAGGTCATAGGTAGCTATCTATGAATCTCAAATATCAAAGACTCAGTTGGTGTTACTGACATGGGTGTTTAAATTTTAATGTAATTTACTATGGTTTGTCTAAACTAAAGCTGAAAACCTAAATGTGAAAAAAGATCAAGGTCAAAGGGCAAATTTTGCACAGCTGACAGCAAAACACACTAATCACTCGTAAAACGGCTACCAACCTGTTGTGCAGAGTTGCGGTCGTAGTAGCAGCTTCGAGAATGATGTCAGAAGGGAATTCATTTTTGTTTTGCTCAGCACCGTTGACTCTTACACCTGAACAAATCCGCAGTCCGGTCCGGAATCACCGACAAGCGACAGGTGACAGGAACTACAACTTCGCTGCGCTGTTCGTGTGGAAATATTGAATGTTGTGAGTTCAAACTTTATTTACAATTTGCAACTCAAAATTCAAAATTCTGGAACTGCAACATAGACATGCGGCCGGCAGAATATAGCCAGCTTGTGTAGGAAGCTACATACAAGCCCACTTCCTGACATAGAACTTAAGCGTATAGTTAGCTTTAAGAATATGGTAAGTTGTTGGCTAATTCATCTAGGCGTTTATATACTGCGACAAGCAGGGGCTCTTGGACCTTCCAATATTTAATTTTTCTGGGCGTAGTTTTGGAAATCTGGACATAAATTATAGAAATTCAGTTTTTTGGAACTTCTCCATTTCTGACTTCCTAATTGTCTAATTTTGTTCGTAGCTAGTTAAGAGTATGCCGTACTACTATGGGGTTGGGCCTATTGTGGGCTACACGGTGGCTCTCAGCACCGTCACCGCCATAACCCTAATTGGTAATATCTACTTTCAAAATTTTGTCTAACTATATAGTATTACCTATGTCTATGTCATATATGTCATATGCCATATTGAATTTTTATATAATCCTAGAATATAACGACCTTGATCTTTATGTGGTGTATGTTGTGTGTGTAGTTGTACCTATCTGCTGTGTATGTATCATGCTTCTGTGGCAGTGAAATTAGTCTTATTCAAACCACAAATTTAAATGTTGCCGTAATTGAGTCAAGCGTAATCCGATGACCTGAAGCCCTTGAGCAGAATCCATAATTCACGATCGTCACCTTTAACGAGCTGGTTTATTTTGTGGTTGTGTACCTTTTCTTTCTATCTGAAGTTTTGATTCTGCTTCTGCTTGGTTGTTCTAAATTTTGTATATTTCGTAATTACGAGCTGAAACCACAACTGTGTACCTGTTTGGCTGCACTTTGTAATTTGTAACCACTTGGGTTACACAAATAAGTGCTTGGCACGGATTCGTGGACCTGCTAGTTAATATTATTCCCGTTACAAATTATAATCTACTGATTTTGTATCTAATGCGTAATGTTTTTTATAAACCAGCTCTCATTCATTTTCAATGAATTTCAGGTCTGTTTTACGTAATTATACTTGGCCAGGGAGAGCGAATAGATTTTGGATGGTAAGTCTAGTGAAAAATGAAACATCAGTGTATCGAACATCAACTTTATACATATATGCTATGCAAGCTATTTAACTATTTTTTGCTCGCAGGTTTTTAACATCAACATCTCCCTTTATGTGGGCAGCCACTGGTGCAGGTCTATCTGTCGCGCTTTCCGTGGTTGGAGCTGCTTTGTGAGTGTAATTTATACAATTGCGTTATATGCCTTCTGCATGCTTGTTTTTAAATGCAATATAATACCTTAACATTACTGGGTATTTTAAACCCGGTTTACTTATATTTACAGAGGAATTCACTCAACAGGAGTTTCGATTATTGGTGGAGGCGTAAAGGCTCCTCGAATCAAAACTAAGAATTTAATTTCTGTTATTTTCTGTGAAGCTGTGGCCATTTATGGTCTCATCACTGCCATTGTTCTGGCTGGTTTGATTGAGGTAACAGATTGCCATTTTCATTTTGAGATTTTTTGGTTTGGCTCTTTTCGAAGTCGTTACTCATACCTGAACAATTTTGTTCCACAGACATATTCAGAAGATATTGCTGAGAGTGTTCCAGAGATCAAAGCCAGGAACTGCATGGCTGGCTACCTCATGTTTGCTGCTGGACTTACGGTGGGCCTCGTCAACTTATTCTGTGGCATGTGTGTTGGAATTGTAGGATCTGGAGCCGCTCTCGCTGATGCAGCTAATCCGGCACTTTTTGTAAAAATCCTCATCGTGGAAATCTTTGGAAGTGCCATTGGGCTCTTTGGACTCATCGTTGGAATTTATATGGTACCTATGGAATTGCACATTTTTTCTACCATAAACCATAACCGAACTTAAGAATTTAATTAATTACAATGTAACCTCTCAATTACAGACTTCAAAGGTGAAGATGGGAAATAAGAGTGGATAGACTTGGCTGAACATCATCTTCAGATATAAAGCAATCCCTATTATCAACCACTCATATTCTCATAACTGTTATTAGTAGTTACGCGTTATTCCTGTAGTTCTGTATTTCCGTAGTCGTATATTTTAGTAGCATATCCTTGGCCGTTACTTTAGTGCCTATAAGACACAACATTCCAAGTCCTAAGAAGCATTAATGTGTTAAGGGCTTTCTCTAAGTCATTTTGAATCTTAAAAGTCTAGTATGTGTTGAACATAAATGTCTAGAGTGTACCTCTGTATTTATAAATGTCGTGATTAATGTTGTCCCATGATAAATACGTATGGAAAATATACTACATAGATGCGTCACGTAACCTGATACGCAAGAATATAGTTCGTACTTAATTAACGCCGGTATCCAAGAATCTTTTAACTCCGCCAAGATACATATATACAAAATGTTACCAAGATCCATAATTTCAGTGTACAATGCCCTGTCAGATTACAGACTTCCTAGCTTCTACAGCTAAACTAACTTTAATCTGCCTATCTCCATCCACGCGATAAGGTTTTGAGTTTGAATAATAGGAGTTTTGAGGGTCATACATAATAATATGGGAAGTTCTTTAAGTATGCGTAATGAAGGCCCATTGGTCATCGTCCAAGAACGTGTAAGCAATTGAATTACCTAACTACATCATTATGTTATTACCTCGCACATGCTTGCCTAAAATCCAGACCGAAATCGTGCACAGGTAGTTTTCCTACTAATAACAATAACGTAATCAACTGTTCATTATTGTAGAGAGGTTAGTTGTGGTTAATTCAACTTCAGCCTTCAACTCAGTTGTCACAATGACAAATTAACTAATGCTCCAATACCTGCTAGACGTATGCATGATTGATTATGTAATACGAAATACAAGAAAAGTCCAGTAGAGTCCAGCTTCCAGTTTTATTTCACCGTTGTAAGTTATGCAAATCGAATCTGGACCGGAGTTATAGCTCATTGCTCATGAGGTTATTTATCCTATTAACCCAATTTCGCAGTTACCTAAATTCTTGAACCCCGCTACACATTTCCTGCCCACTCTTAGTTAATCGTGTCGCAAATTGCGTTTTAAGTTTGGAATAGGTCCTACACTCATTGAAAGGCAGTTTCGTTGTCCATTTGGTTTTTCGTCGACCCGAATCGAAATCGAAAATATTTAATTTGAGCTAGTTTATGTTAGGATCTTCTGAAAAGCCGAAGTGTTGATTTACCAATAGATGTATACATGGTGGTCGTGGTCACCAACTTTCTCCAAGGGTGTGTCCAACACGTAGGACATAATTTTTATTTCAAGGCAAATTGCTTCGATAGCGTTGAAACAATATGAGTTTGAAAATATTGTCTGGCATCATAAATTGGAAAACATTCGGCTATAAAATATTTCGAGGCTTCTATTCAGGCCGATATGACCGACTACGACTAATTAGAATCTACAGCTTTCATTTTCAATAGGAATACTCACTCGTATATCCTAGGGCGTAGTAAGAATTAATGCTCTGCGATTCCTTAATTACTTACTTAACAAAGAAGGACGGCTAAGCTAGTTTTTCCAAACACGCAAAGACGGCATTAGGAAAAGTGTGAAGATATCAATTAATTATAATATGCAGTTGTAACCAACCCCAAAGTCATGAAAGGCTTCACAACAAGCTAATCCTTTCGTGACTCTGTTCTAAATCTTAAATCCCAATGCTTATTGATTGCTAAATTAACTTACATACCACTCAGCCACTCAAGATGAGCCAACACCAGCGTAGAGTGTGGCAGCGTGGAACAATTATTGAGCTTAATTACCATCACCGCCTAATGAAAGTGAACCTATGTATATACGCACGCACGGTAGTTTCCATTCCATTCTACATAAATACACTACTTTGGAAACTCCTGGGTAGGATCGATTCTGTTCTGGTACCTACTAGTCGAATGTGCCTACTTACAAAACCAGATAAATCCCAATTATTTACATCTTCGAGTGTTTGAACATTGTAGCTAATTAAATTTAATATTACGAACGCCAGCCAGAGGAATACTAACACACGCACACTAAGGGATGAATTCTTTCAGTTAGGATTCAATCGGTGTCTAGAAGCGAAGGTTTGGGCAAAATGCCGAGTTACCGGGTGAATCAGGGTTTTGACGAGGCACCGGAGGCCAATATACAGGTAAACTTCGGGGAATTACCAATACATATCAAGTATTATAATTTATAATATTCAGATTAAGCCGTTTGTGCTGCATAATGCATTTGCATACAAATACACAAAAACAGAATTCCTGTCTTTTAACTGTAGTTCTTATCATATTTAGCTAAACGACGTTACGACGAATGGAGCTCATCAGAAGCATGAGGATGTGACAACTATTAATGCCTATGAAATTGATGATCACAAATTGCCTTTAGAAACTATCCTTAAGCGATACAACACCAGCACTGACAGGGTAAGTAAATTTAATCGCAACTGTACGCCTGTGCCATTAACATACTATGCTGTAAATAAGAAACCTTCAGGCGGATGCGAAATTCGTGAACGGTAAGGCGCGGCTCTTAACAATTTCCCTACCATGCCCGAGGTCCCAAATTGCCGAATTCATTCAAAGCTTTTTCAGCGCAGAATCGTTCTAGGAACCTAACCTAACATTATCTAGCATTACCTAACCTAACCAAAATATTCGGATGCTCATAGTGCGTACTTGACAACATGGCACTACTATGCTAGTTACATTAAATGTGTTCCGAAATCAATTAGGGTGTGGCATTACGCTTCCCGGTTGATGCTTGGGTTCAGTGTTAATTCTGATATTATAACAATTATAGGGACTCAAAGCCGACCAGATTGAGAAAAACCGTGAAAAGTATGGGAAAAATGTTCTGATTCCGCCCAAAAAACCATCCAAAATTTGGAATTTTATTAAATGCGTCTGTGGCGGATTGAACGCTCTACTGTGGGGATGTGCAGTTCTTTCGTATGGTTCCTACGCGTCTCAGTTCCTTTATGCGGATTTTATTTCTACGGACAATGTAAGTGTCGTCGATACATATGAATATTTCAATCAAAATGCGTTTCAAAAGCTGGAAATTATAGGATTACATAATTACTGAATTGCACAATTTCCCTTTTAGCTCTTTTTGGGTTGCTCAATCGTTATTGTTGTCCATGTCTCTGGAGCTTTTGAATTCTATCAACAATTCAAATCTGATCGCATCATGGAAAGTTTTAAAAATATGGTACCGCATTTTGCGAGCGTAACACGCGGAGGAAAAAAGCTTGAGGTTTCTGTGGACGATTTAGTAGTTGGGGATTTGGTTGAAGTCAAATATGGTAAGTGCAACTGCTTAACACAGTTTAGAATTAGAATTAGTCGCAGACCGCAGATCAATTTCTGGGTTGATGAACACATGTTTTTCACAGGTGACTTAATCCCAGCCGATCTTCTGCTGGTGGAATGCAGCGATTTCAAGGTCGACCATTCTTCGCTGACTGGAGAGTCCGAACCACAGAAAAGAGGAATAACGTGTACAGATGACAATCCGATGGAAACAAAGAATTTGGCCTTCTTCTCAACGAATGCGCTCGAAGGAATTGCTCAAGGAATTGTGGTTCGAACCGGTGGAAATACTTTCATGGGAAAGCTGGCTTCTTTGGCCACAAAAGTTGACTCTGGTCCATCGCCAATTCAGAAGGAAATGAATCGCTTCATCCTGATCATGACGTTCCGGTCGATTCTATTCGGAAGTGTTTTCTTCATCGTGGCAATGCTCATGGGATACTCGACTATTAACGCCATTTTCTTCGTAATTGGTATCGTTGTTGCCAATGTACCTGAGGTAAGGCTACCAGCTACACATTCATTTTCCAAACGCTTTCGGGCACGTGGATCGAACGTAACCGATCTAACCAGCGTGGACCTAACCGATTTAACCGCTTGATTAAATATTGATGACTTCCAGGGTCTTACGGTGACATTTACATCTATGTTAGCCCTGTGTGCCAAGCGTATGGCCAAAAAAAATTGCCTTGTCAAGAATATACAAGGTGTTGAGACACTTGGTTCTACTTCTGTCATATGTTCAGATAAGACTGGAACACTGACACAGAACAAAATGAGCGTCGCGCATTTATGGTTCAACAATAATCTTGGAGATGCAGACACGGATGAGTACACTGCGACGAGGAAATCGTTCATAAAAGTTGATCAGGGCTTCTTGGCTCTCAGCAATATTGCACAACTGTGTTCCAACGCTGTGTTCAAACCTGGAGAGGAAGCTTTACCAATTTCTAAAAGGTATTATTTTAAATATTTACAGCCAGATCAGAACAGGTGTGCCTAAATAGTCTGAACTGAGCAGCAAAATGTTACTCATCAGTAATCAATCAGGAGTGCTAACGTTGAAACAATACTTCGAATATTTCAGAGCAGTGCGCGGAGACGCAAGTGAGACCGCGATTTTGAGATACATGGAGTCCCGGATTGGAGGCGTCGCCAAGTACCGGACAAAATATCCGAAATTAATGGAAATTCCATTCAACTCACGGAACAAGTATCAACTCTCGATTCACGACATGAGAGACCCTAAGGACCCCAGATATCTTCTTGTAATGAAGGGAGCACCAGAGAAAGTTATCGAGCTCTGTAGCCACATTGTGGTGGGGGATATAACACATGAGCTCACTGAATTCTGGAAAACGGAATTTAACCATGTTTACTCGACTCTTGGCTCACTAGGAGAGCGAGTATTAGGTAAACGTTTAATACTTCAGCTAAGTACAGTAAATAAAACAATCGATCGTGGTAAATTTAATATATGTATTACAATTCCAAGGTTTTTGCGACGCTCGACTTCCTCTGGACAAGTTTCCTATTGGACATGAATTTGATCCAGAAAACCTAGATTTCCTGGAAACAGGCTTCCGATTTGTTGGAATGATTTCTATGATCGATCCACCTAGACCTGCTGTTCCAGACGCAGTCGCCAAATGCAGAACTGCCGGTATAAAAGTTGTGATGGTGACTGGAGATCATCCTATTACAGCAACGGCTATTGCAAGATCTGTGGGAATAATTTCGGAAGGTTAGTACACGCTGCAGACTATGGAATTGGATTTATTCTCCATGCGAACGGTCGCTAATCCCATGGAATTATACCAATCAGGAAATCAGACAATTGAAGAGAGAGCGTTCGCCGAAGGTTGCTCAGTGGATGACATCGATCCGGCTGATGTGAAAGCAGCTGTAGTGACTGGAGCCGAATTAGCTATTTTGACAACGGCAGAACTACAAAATGTTCTTGCCAATACAGAAGAACTAGTTTTTGCCAGAACTTCCCCGGAGCAGAAGTACAGGATCGTTGAAGGCTTTCAAGCGCTTGGTAATGTTGTTGCTGTTACGGGTGACGGCGTGAACGACTCTCCTGCGCTCAAGAAAGCAGATACTGGTATAAGCATGGGCATAAGCGGGAGCGAGGTATCCAAAGAAATTGCGGACATGATTCTTATGGATGACAACTTTACGACGATCGTGACTGGAATTGAGGAAGGACGACTGATTTTCGATAATATCAAGAAACTCATCTGTGTAAGTTAGTTTGCATTTGAGGAAGCGCTGGCATTTTGGTACTGACGCTGCCTTAAGCTTTCATTATACTATAAGTAGATTGACACCGGGAAGTCGGTTCATACTTTAACAAGTAACTCATCGGTAAACTTCCCTGTTTTAGTGAGAATAAGCGAGGGCGAGTTACCCTTATAACTTAAAATATAACCGAAGCAGGATAAGAAGAAAAAAGTGAGCCGTAACAACATAATTTGATATGCTTTCTTACTGTTTTCAGTACAATTTAGCCGATAACATTGCTGAAATGTATAGCGTTTGGTTCTTCATTATTCTGGGTTGCCCACTGCCCATGGGGTGAGAAAAGTTTATTTTGCAAACCTAACTGGACCTTAAAAAAGTTTGTTCACTTTCAAAGCGTATTTTTATGCATAATTTCAGGACGATAGCCATGTTGCTGAGTGTGTTGTGCACAGACGTCTTCCCAGCAATATCCATTTCCCATGAAAAAGCAGAAGCCGATATAATGTAAGACTTTAGATATTTGATTAAATATTGGACCAATATAATATATATATATTTACATCTATATATTTACATCTATATATATATAATTATATATTTTAATTTTAAGGCGGCTGAAACCGCGAAATCCGTTCACTGATAAGCTGGTCACGCCACAGCTCCTCAGCTATACCTATGGTCAAACTTCAGTTTTCGAATTAGCAGCTGGATTCCTGACCTATTTCGTTACAATGGGTTACCATGGATTTTATCCTTCAAAACTCTACGGACTTGGTATGGGATTTGAAATGCTTTTAGTCGAATTAATTAAACTGTCTTTGATGGCTAGTTTTACACATGTTTTTTTATAACTGAACAGGTGGAGACTGGGAAAATCACGCAATCAATGACTTGGAGGACAACTATGGACAAGAATGGTCTTATGGCCAACGACATAATCTCGGACTCACGGCTCAGACCGCGTTCTTCGTGTCCATAGTGTTTACTCAAGTTTCCAATGTCATCGTGTGTAAAAGGCGACGGCTCACTTTGCTTAGCAAGGAAATATTGAAGTAAGCTCCTAATGTCTTAACGGAGATCAATCAATCTGTGATTTTGCACCGATCTGAAACGGTAATAATTTCAATACTCTTCTACTATTAATCAGGAACACATTCATGGACTGTGCCATCATCTTTGAACTCTGTCTTCTGGCCTTTCTCGTCTACACACCCTATGTCAACTCTGCGTTTAACCTCATGCCGTTGTGGTAAGCATGGAGCTCATTATTCGAATGTCTTTACAACATCGAAATATTTAAATACAATTATTTCCATTGTATACTTTCAGGCACTGGGAACAATTTCTTCCACCCCTTCCCTTCATGGTGTTTATGATTACCTACGACGAGTTCAGAAGGTTGGGGATTCGCGTGTCGAAGCATGGCTCCTGGATGCACACCGAATTCTATACTTAGGAAATATGTCGATACTACTTAGACCTTTAAGGAAGAATAAACAATAACTATGTAAATGTATAATCATTCATTTCACTAATTTACTGTAATATTTAAAACCTAAACCTGTGAAAATAAATAATTAAGAATTTTACTCCGTCAATTCGCAGTGTAGAACTCATGGGTAGTTAACATGGAAGAAGGTAATCTACACCTTTAAGAACATTCCATCAATGTTAAGCCACCTAAACAAGGCCAGACCGGATTTACTTTAGGCCCAATCGGTCGCGAGCTTCTAGAACGATGGAGCGGATGGTCAAAATGATTTTATGAGATTTGGCCCATTGCAAATTACGGAAACTAGTGTTAAAAGCATAATAAGTTCTTGCTTATATAGGCGAGAGAATTTAACCAGTCTTATTATGATGTACATATAATATACCTAGTGAAGCCTAACTATCCAGTACCTAATGATCGGTAACTTTACAATTATTGAAATCGTGATTTTAAATCGTCATTCCCTAAGCACATTATTCGAAGGTTCATCGTAAATTTTGAAATGCTAATGATCATTGCGTGCAAGTATTCGACTTACGTAAACCTCTCTACAGATATTAATTAGTCCATTTAGGGATTTCAAATCCTGAGTAAACCGATTACTTAAATCTGAATAACTGGTTTCTCGACTAACCGAGCCAAGAGCCATAGAAGCTGCAGATACTAAATACCTTAATTATTGTTGTCCGGTAGATTACGAATTTAGACGTAACTATTAGAGAGATATAATATAACCATTTTGGCTGACTAATATGTCTAACTAGCGTTGACTAAATTTGAAGTAACCTAACACTAGGTACCTCACAATTCACAACAAATAAGGGCAATGAGTTGCGTACTTTGCACAGTTTTGCACTAAACGAATCGTTCCAAGTTCCAATTCCAAACATAGTACGTAGTGTATTATTAGAAAGGGAAACTAGATAAACAGAATGCAATTTGCTCTAAGCCAATACCCAGCTGGGTTCCGGGCACTTCCGCCCGGAGTTCAATTTATTATTCTGTCAATTGTTCCCGTTGTGCTCGTATTCATCATAATTGTCATTTGTAGAATTATTGCGTGCCTCACTGTCAGGTACGTACTATGTCGATTAGTTTCAGTTCATTTATTCAGAAGAGCCAATATTTCCAGGAATTATTTGATAATGTCAATGTTTACGGTCAAATCTGTGAGTCTCATATTCATTTTAAAGCATTTGACATTTTGTGTTTTAAAACAAACAATCCGATTGTACAACAGTGTTTCGAATTTTTCGAATTTAAAATTTGCTTCGAATTAATTCTGCTTTATGCATGCGCAAACTAAAATTTCAGGAATGAACGCACAAATCCACTCTAAATATAACATAACCTCCAATTGTTTGTTTATTCTGAATATCTATATTAACAGACGAAGAACTCGAGGAGTGATTTATAAATTCGATACGTCCCGAGTAAACAGAAGAGCGCAGAGAATGAGACAAAGTAATTGCACCGTCGTGTCCGTTATCGAAGTTGACGAACCTGATCCAGCTATAACAGAAGAAGCTCCACCTCCACAATACTTTGAACTATTTCCCAAGAACAAGCAACCTGGCCCTGTCACTTCTTCAGTAAAGGATTCTGACGCAGAGGTCAAGTAACTAAGGCGGATAATTTCCTTGCAGATTATGCTTAATTTCAGCAAGCGTGGCGTGGAACGCAATCGAGAAATACTAAGAATTACGAATGTAATATTATACATTAAATTTTGACAGAAAAATATACGAGATACAGAAACGTATGATTGATTACGAGCTGCGCCGAACCCCACCCCTAATTAGTTTTAGCCATGATATTATATTTAACTTAAGCGTAAGCGTATGGTAGTTGCCCACGCATACTGAGTATTCTAGTCGTATGAAACCTGCGCACACTAAGCCATTACTTTTACTTTCGATGGTAATAAAATCGTATAATATTTGCAAATAACCGACACACAAATGAATTAAAAACAACTATGCTAACTTTATTGATTGCTCGAGAAACCCCTCAGAAGATAGTCGTGCACTTGGCGGAGTTTCATGCTGCCTTCCTGTAGAACCTCTTATCCACGCTTCACCTGTTTCGCTGCACACAAATGAAAATATTTTTCTAAATAAACTAGACGGTAAGAATAAAATATTCAAAATTGGTTGGCATTTAGGTATACAATCGGTTCTATTCGAGATTGGGATATGGCACACATTGAATTTGGAATTGAGTTAGGGAAAACTAAGACTTGAGCGTGTAGAATAAAATGTAAATTATTTACTTTCATCCGTCGGCTTGGGCTTAATGTTCTGTAATATTGGGTCAATTTCGGAGTCCGTGAGTTTCTTGTCAAACTTTTCAAATTCAATATTTGCGAGAATTTCTTCTGGTGCCAGGACTTGCTCGACTCCAAGCACCTTCAAGGTATCAATCAACAATTAATATTTATTAACCTTCGGTTTGTTACATCGTATGCTTAAATATTATGCGACTGAGCACTTAAGAACTTGAAAATCCAACGGTTCAGCTTATAACGTTTCTTGCACACAATTCTTCACTTCGCAAAAAATTAAGTCAAGCCGTCCGCATGCTGCAGAGTTTGCTACAAGTGTGTGCTCACCTCAGGTATGTAGAACTGGAGCATATTCTGTACACCATTCTTCAATGTGACCACTGAGCTAGGGCAGGAAGTACAGGAACCTTGCATGACTAGCTTCACGATACCGTCCTTGAAGTCCTGTTACAATTAATACATATTTAATTTTAAACACACTGAGATTTATTCATTCTTTTTAAATTAGCAATATTACCACAAAACGGATATCACCACCATCTTCCTGCACCGTCGGCCTTATTCTGGAGTCGAGTAGTTCCTTAATGAGAGTAACCGTTTCATCCTCTTCAATTTCTTCTTCGCTCCCTTTAAACGCGAATATTGAATTACGTTTTATAATCTATACCATAAAATCGTTCCTTTGTCTGGATGTTTGTCCTCTATCTCCTCCGAAACTACTAAACGGATTTGGATG
>JAQFXY010000177.1:0-48097 GCA_034693865.1 Ceratophysella sigillata
AGTTAGGGGAAAATGGTATTTTTCGTTGCGTAGCCGTTTTTTGCAGGTTTGGCCTAAAATGACCCATGACCCGTTGGATATGACCCCGTGACCTTACGAATTCCATTTTTGAATCACCTCAGCGAAATAGAATTAGAAGCTCATGTTGAAAGTTTCAGCTCAATCCATGGAGAATTATTTGAGTTAGAGTGTACACGGACGGACAGAAAATAAAATTCGATAGTTATATTATAGTTGTTCATATTACCCTCTTATTCTCCTGTTCTTAATTGTGCGTAAGTACCTATATTAGGACACGTATATCTGTGCTCTTCCCGGATCTAGTGAATAATGAAGCCTCACTTTGCAGGTGAACTTTATATCGTTTCGAATTGAAAAAACAAAATATAAAAACGATCAAAATTCAAAAACATTTACATTTTATATACCTTGATTGTAAATCTTAATGTACGTATGAGTGTCATGAAAGATATTCACTGAAACGTGTGAATTAAGATTGCCATTCCAAATGAGAAACTCAGAATTGCACTGCTTATTAAACGTAAACACTTCACTAGCGAGTAATATTTCACATAGAGCCTGCCACAGCATGATGTATGTTAATTCGATTACGATGTACCGCTTACAGATTATTCAGTTCTTAGCTTTCACTATATTTTATTCTAATGCAAAATTAAGTTAACCTAAAATCAGAATGTGAGAATTTCAGAGGAAATAGTCAGCTTCTGGGCTTAAGTGAATACATCTTAACATACGAGACTTTCCCATTGATACACTGAACTGAAACTGAAAGGTACTTTGATCTACCAGCATTCTTTCTAATCTAATAAAATGGATTTTTGGATTTTTCCCGTTCTCGTTCTACTACCTTACATTTGGTGAAAGTAAGCGTCCGACGTCAATTGCGTGCCGTCAATAGGGCACCTTCCTTAAATGTTGCTTGAGTAACACCGTTTTAGTAATTATTCTACCTCGTATTTTTGTAGGTATCTGTTGAGATATTGATATTACGATGTGACATCTGACGCTTTGTTTGCAGTAACGAGCAGAACATGCAACAACACCATTATTCGATTGTCGCCTCCCTAGCGACTGATTAAATCTTCGTTAGGTTACGTTAGGTCTCTCCTGCTCATATGGACCTCTGTAAAAGTGTAAGCGTACCTGACATGACGGAAATATTTAAACCAGTGAAGGCCATATACATATATCATGCGTTTTCCATTACTTGTTAGCATTCAGATTTAGTTATGGATATAAGGTAAGGTGGAATACGACGGTGTAAAATTGACGGCGCGCAATTCTGGGTACAGAATCGACGTGAAACCCTTGTAAGTCTGTAACAATTCAATGCATCTTCCTTTCCCCGAAAAAAAGCCCATTAGCTGTCATCTGTTAATGTATATTGGGTTCCGATAATATTGAAACAAGGGAGGTTGGTAGGTTAGGCAGAAGGGAGAGAAGAAGGCCATAACTCCTTTCGAATGCGGAAACAAATGACTTTAACTTTCCGGAACTTCCCCTCGCCGAATGACGACTGGCTCTCGTAAGCCAGTTGCACGGAGACAAGAGATGAAAATGAAATTATAAATTGTTTTTTTTCCTCTCCGTCTTCCTATTTTTATGATGGTTATTTGAACATGAACCATTATTATTTCTTTGAAGTAACTAAATAGAACGGAGCTCTGGCTATAAGAACCATAAAAGGAGCGATGGAGGAAGAGAGCTTATTTCTTTAATCTCGATAAACGACTCACTGACTTGACTCCGACTCAAAATGGAATTGAATTTCGTCCTCCTCTTAGCATGATGATCACTATCTATCCTTGTTGATACTTGTCACAGTTCTTCAGCTCCTTTGGTTCTAGTCCTAGGCCAATTACCCGACCAGTTTCTGATATTTTGGTTTCTCTTCACAGCTAATTTCTCCAAAGCGAGAATCACTAAGGTTCAAATAAATAAATGAATAAATCAAAAATCGGAAGTTCTAAACATTGTAAAGGTGAAATGGAATTACGAGCTCGACTAATTCAGTTTCAGGGGCAGGTTAGATTTTGAGCTAACGCGCAATACACGCGTGTCAGAAATTTGAGCCGCTCGCCTGAGCCAACCATTTGACGTGGAATCATCCCACGTTTAAAATATGACATTTTAGTGAATACAACATTCAGTTGCCAGGTTGATATTGTTATATCATTAGGTTATATAAAGCTCGCTGCTTTTGCAGGTGCAGGAATTTAATGTCACTTTTCTGTGTGTAAATCAACCGTAAATCAACGATAAGTGAAACTTTTGTTCTCAGCAGTCTAAGCTTTCAACGACGATACAGCATTGTTCTATGTCGATTGATTAACTCTGGCGAGCAGCTTAGACTTCTTATATGCAGTACACAGTATCAGGGTTTATTAGTCACAAAGTTAATCCAACTTCATCTAGTAATTCTCATGCATGGTTGTTTATACGTGGCGACGGCGCAAGTTGAAACTTTAAAAACCACGAAATACTTGCACGGTACTGGGTTACCGCAGATCACAGCGCTTCCCGTGTAGATTTACCGTCTTACAGTGGATTCCCGTTACGAATTTGTGTCATTTTCAGATTCCCCTCATTTAAGTAGGACATGTGACGTATTCTGTCCATCGGTAAAGAAAATGTCGGAGAATAAAAATGGTCGAAAATGGTTTGGAAGAATCTGAGGCAATCGGCGATGGAGGGTTTGTTGTTGAGGGGCTTTAGGCTCGGTTTGTCGATGGAAATTGGGCTTGTTTGAAGTTACTGTTCAGCCGATTACTAGTAAATCCATTCTCCCTTCATTCCTTTCCCATTATCTCTCCCTGCCCATCTCCGCTCCATGTGTGACTTTCTCCGGCTGAGTGCAGGGGAAGAAACTAATCCAAGTGGATGCCAAAGTTGCATGTTGCATCTTTCTGACGACTTTTATGTTCCCATTACCAAACAACTTTGTTCGCTGTCCCCTCTGCTTTCGCTACAAGCCACATAAATCAAAGTCCGCTCCTGTTGGCTTCTAATAAGATGCTCCCAACTTCCGCTCCAACACTGCGGACTCCTTCCCTTCTCACGATTCGGAATGCAAGGCCCCGAATAATCAGTCTGAGTACATAACTCCAAATTCACTCGGGGTTCCTCCGGTCAATAAACGTTCCTCTGCAATGAATGCACTCTGCTGTACCTATCCAAGTTGTCACTTAGGGTTCAGTGCTTTGCACACCAGTTACAAGTCCACAACGTTGCACACCGTCAATATTAGACAGTTTGACTTTATTCATTTTGAATTGCACTTTATTCTCTGTGCAATTTAAATTATTTGCTTAGTCGCGAAGATGTACTGTACAAGCACTGATATATTTCTCAATGTTATTTTTTCTCACGGAAGCTCAAAAACTATAGACACCTACATTTTTAGACGAAAAAAAATGCAATTGCTCTTTGTTTTAAGTTTAAAGAAGAACAATACTTTTTTTTTTAAATTTAGAATTTTTGTTGAAAAACATTTTTTAAATCCTTTTTGAGAACAGAAAATTATATTTCTGTAAATAATATTTTTAAGGAAAATATACTAATTTTAAGAAAATAAAATAGTAATTTTAAAAAAAAATTATTTTTGAAAAAAACAACACTGAAAACTGAAATCAACATGAATATCATATTTTTTAAATAGTTGAAATGTATTTTTTAAAACAAATACAAATGTATTGTACTAATTATAATATGGGGCTCTGATTCCCACCGCCAATAATTATACTGGCTTGCGCAATATACGTAGATATGTACTAATTAAGGCTTCCAAGCCCGGCCGCTTTTGAAGCCCGGGATTCAAGCCCGGACGCTCTTCCAAGCCCGGGATCCCGGGCTCGGAGCCCGAACTTTAAGATGACATTTCTGTATTTTTTAGTCATTTTTAAGTCCGGGCTTGGAGCCCGGAGTAAAATCGCTTGGATCCCGTGCAGGACTGAGCCCGGGATTAGTACTAATAAGTGCAACGAGTTAAAACGTAAGAAAGAACTATACAGTATTCCAACAGTCTGATTCTGGTTTTCTAGTTTTGCGTAATAGACAAACTGCTAGGTTATAATTGTACAAATCGAGAATATGGCTCTAATGTGTAACAAGTCAGGTTTGAGCCCGAATTCTTGTCTTGGAATGGTAAACTACAAGAAACGGATAAAAACGTCAACGGATTAGGGTGCTGGCACCAGAAGTATCCAGCCGGTGGCATCCGATCCCCAACTCGGCTCAAGAAATCCTCAGTAACAAGCCCATAAATAAGGAAAGAAATCAGTGGAGCTAATTTTTGAGCTTAGGAAAAAATACTAAAAATTTACGAGGAGTTGACACGGCTTTAGAACGGCAGTTAAACCTAATCCGGACTAACTTCAGAAGTCATGCTAGAATGAAGCACGGCCTGAGATGAGCTGGGAATCTCTTCTGGTGTGAAACTGCATACAGTCCCTCCTGATCCTGATCCAATCCTTTCGCTAGGCTGACTGTGAATAGAGACACCGAGATAGGGATCTATCTCTAACCTCAAGAGCACACAATCCAATACCAGTCTCTATTCCGTTTCGGAATTTCCGAGACACGTTTCAGCCAGCCGCTTGTCTCTCGCTCCATCTCCAATCTAAAGTCGAGCGGAGGGGAGTGAGCGGAAGGGGAAGGGACTCAAATCGGAATATAATGGAATGAGAGGGATGAAAACAAATTATTTTGGAAGGCCAATCGATTTGATTAGTTGATAATGATGGAAGTGGATTATATTCAGACGGGGGCATGGCTAAACCAGCAGGATTGTCTTCATTTTAATAAATCAATCGTGTCGTGACTGAGGAATCCTTCATTTTCAAATGGTCTAACCAAATAAACATGGGCAATTGGGATTTCAATATCAGTTCTACATTAATTGGGCACCATGAAATTTCCCCCGTTACGTTAACTTACAGAAATTAACCTATACTAACATAACCTACCCTAAGCAAACATGACACAGTATGACGATATGCAATCATGAAAAAATAAAATAAAAATATTTCTCTGAATTGACACTGGGCGCAAAAATCATTTAACTAGATTCTAAATTCTCAATTTCAAATAAGATTTATTTCAGAGTCTCTTCAACTTCAACTTACAAAAAAATTACCAGAATAATGATGATCTAACCGTGAACCCTTGTAGAGCTGCTCAAAGCAAGTTGACCAGAGACTTGTGCATTGCGCGTAAAATTCTTTCGAGCCGTATTAGTAACACCTTAAATCAAACGCTGCCCATCGGGATGCGTTAACACAAACCTGCGAGTACTATTCGGAATTTGTTGCCATAATTTTGAAACTGCAGACCCTGACCAGTTCCCCGCGAGTAGCTCTGTAGGGATTTTATAGAAACAACATTTGGGCTTGAGTCGAGGGGAGAGGATTTTATTGAGGGAAAGGTTTGAACATGATTCAGGAAATCTTGGAGCCATATATCACGCAAGAAATGGACATTTTCCTGATAGGCACTATGAAATATTTCCCCGTACTTTCTATTACCACCACTCCGCCCTCAATTTGTTCCCAGGACGGAGGGGGACTCATTTCCTTACTACTCCCCGGGCCTCGTTTCCAAACTACATGTGTATCATTATCAACCCAAAGGAGCCGAGATGTTCAAGTTTGAAAAATCTCAACCACAACATTTGGGAAAGACTTGGGCTAAGGTTAAGCTTGAAACTAGATTCAGGTCGAAGTAAGGCCTCTAACTGTTCGCCTTGTTCCGAGTTAGATTAATTGCAAGTAAGTTACGAGTAGCTTAGGTTACTTTGAACCCGTAAAAGGCAATAGTGGAGGTTGCTGTTCCTTACTTCAACCTAGATTGGAATTCCCTTGAAACTTGAAACCCAATTTAAAGAGTTGAATAACAGCAGCTATTTCCTGTTCTTGTCATTTCTACGTATAAGGACCACCTGTGACGAGGTTTATCCTGGTTGTATATTTAAAATAGTTATTTAGTCAGCACCAAGGAGGTGTTTGTTATTTCTTATAATTTTCCAGATATTTTGAGAAGTTTCAATAAGTGCATTACAGATAGTAGTAGCTATTTATTTACCCTGCTTATCAAAGGGATGAAAAGTATCGGATGGACCAATGTGAAATGCGATAGACACCATTGTCCAGGCAAAATCATGGCGTTCGACATTCGACTCATTTCTCGTTTCAAAGCTCTATTGCTGTTTCGAATTTTGACGTAGCGGTGAACATCTCTGGCCGTAACCTTATCTCAAGCCCATTACGTATAAAGCCTTGAGCTTGACCGTACTCTACTGGGACACTTTGAACTACCACATACATGCATGACCATGTCATTAAACCATGTATTTAATCTTGCACCACACGAGAATCAATAGGCGTATTCATGATTTGTCCAATGTTGCAGCCCTTATCTCGTATGAATGCAATAAAAGGGAAAGTGCTTCTCGTTTATTGTTTTAAATAACTAGTTGTTTTATTGGATTCCCTGTTTCAGCGTGATTGCTAGCCATGAGAATTATTGATCTAATCATGCCAGGTATATGGAGGAAGTACACAGGTTTTCCCATCATTGTGTTTCTACTAATTCCCAGTAAAGTAACTTCGCTACGTGGAAAATTGGACGATTGGGACGAAGATTGCCAATGGGAAACTCGGGACTGATGGCCCAATTCAATCCCAATGAGAATTACATAAAACATTTTTGCTACAACCAACACATGCTACACGGCTGGATAGAATTATTGTAAGTAACAAAATGTATTGATCGAACGAGAAAGATAATGTGTAATATGAGGAAGAGGAATAACGCGATCTTCTTGGGTTTCTGTGCTATGCAGTGTATAGAGTATCAACAACGGAGCGATGAATGACCCAAGGGCTATTGTTATCCCAGTGAGAAAGATGAGCCAGTTGGGACTTTCACTTGACCCAAACACGAATGCTCTCATTTGTAAAGGAAACGCAGAAACGTGTCACGAACTGTTCTTACCATGCACTACTGTTCAATTGAATTGATTGGGCGAAAGTTGTCAAATAAACCAAATTGAGTAATTGACTATTCATACTAAAAATTCGTAGCTTACTGCGGAATCAGAGCCAAGTAGTGCTGCTGCTGCAACTCGAACCCGAATTTCATCAGGTGGTAATCTTGGTAAAACTGCATGTCCAACTGAAAAGTTTGAAACAACTAAAATCGTTATACAATAGAAGCTGGCCTATAAAAAAAGTGTCAGAAAAATAACCCTAGAAAATTTCTATATTTCCTCATTGAGTTCTAATTGCAAGTTATGATCAGGGTGTGTCCTAGCTAGTCTAAATATCGTGCTAATGGATTTATTTAGGTTGGTTTTATTGCAAACATTTATATTGGACAACCGTGTTTCGGGTTAACTTTTTTGAGCGAATTTTGGAAATAACTTTTTGGAAAGGTGGTCTATCGTAGAACGGAAGTTTATCAAGCCACATAGAGGCCCCTTCCTAGAACAAATTGAAGGCTTTAGCGTAGGATTTGGGTGTTAGTTTGAGCAATTGAAAATTCCCGACTTCCCTGGCGTTCAGGTGATGAAAGTGACGAATGGGTTAAAGAGAGAAAGCGTGGAAATGCATGGAATAAATAGTGGGCTTGGGCATCTCTCCTGAATTTGCATTTTGCATATTATAATACTCTCTCCAGGCCATTAGGTTTATGCCATTATTAGTAGGATGAAATTGAAATGAAAATGAACCTGAGATGGAGAGGCGGAGAAAAATGGTGAGGAAAGTTGACAGGTTTCATCTATTCATCGGACCACAAATTTGCTGACAGAGCATAAAGGACCGAGACGGCGGCAGACGGAAGAATAAAATGATGATGAGCCTTCTGGGAAAGAAACACATTTGGTGAAATTGATCTTTATTTTAGGCATAACCGTCTCCCGGCATGCTGGCTGCACAGGTGAGTTACTCAGAGCTCCATGGGGTAGATTGAGCGTGGCTTCTGGGGAAAATGAAAAATAAAATAGACATAGTTCGCTCGGTTTATCCCCACTTTTAAGTGACTTACTAGCCTTTCACCAGAAAAGCATACAACCGCAGGAGCTAATAAAAGAATGGATTTACTCTGGAGAAAAATAAAATATACCCAACTGCCCACAGCAAGCGGGGCAGTCATGTACGCATTGGCTGAAATTGATGTCAAGTTTAAATTCCTACATTCAACACATTGTGTATCGAGGAGAAATTAGGTAAACGCGGTTTAAAAACTTTTTCCGCAACATAAACTTTAACTAAATCGCTGTGAGCAGCAGTACATAATATGCGAATCTGGTCTCATTTATTAAAACTAATTCTGTAACAGGCTTAATATCTAATTTACAGCTGAGATAGGTGGAAACATTCCGTACTTGCAGCCCACGAGTCAGCGCAAATCACTGGATTGACTTGAGACTCGTATATGCCCGAATGTTGGACTTCTTTACTTATTAACTTACATATATAGTAATTGAAATACTGAGGAACCTTCCGTGATTTCAGAATTAATCCGCTTATTTTAAAGATTCAAAATCTTATAGGCTTATTTTTCACACTTCACTGCAACATTGGATTTACTTGGGGGATTTTAGATATTAAATAGAAAGTCACACATGTTTCTGTAGTCATTTCCACGATCACTGCAGTGATTTTTCTATCCTACTCCTGTCGAATAGTTCAGCAACTGAACTCATGTAAACGGAGGGCGTGCGTCAGAGAAACCAAGATAATACATAACGGCTTCACTTTCACTCGCCTGGATATACACCGCAGAATAATTAGGCTCGTTATGCTCTACATAGGAAGGATTCTATGCAAAAATAAACACTCCTGGAACTGGAGGTTGAGAGTAGATTACACTCAGATTGACGGAGCCAATTGTCTTGGCAGCAGTATCTCGTACGTGGGCTTTTGCTTCTGCCAATGTTCTGGAGCTGTAAATACATGAAGCCCAGATATTCAGAACATGCAACATGAATAGGCCATGCCTAAGTGCAGAGCCGGAGCAATGTTGGTCTTTGAATTAAGCATGGCTAAAGCCATTGTGCAATTGCACTCTGTAAATAAATAATGTGTGGTCTGGAGTGTGGATTTGATTGAAAGTGAAAAGACCATTGTGCTCCAACGCTTTCTCTCCCAAATCCCATGTTGGACCATACATAGCTCAGTTGGCCGCCACGTGAAGAGGCCAAGGGATGATTGCATGGGAGAGTGTCCAAATAGAACCCAGCCAGCACACAATACTCCGGCTCTCTACGGAGTTTAACAATAGCCAATCTAATGGCAGAGTCACGGAGAGCCCATCCCGGAAATGGAGCTAATGAAATGAAATCAAGATGTTTCCCAAACCAATTCACTTAACACACATACCCGAGTAGTTCTCGTATGTGCGTACTTGATTATGCAGCTAATTCATACCTTGGCCTGGCCAAGTTGCCCAAATTGGCATGAATCCTGATCCCTGGCCGCTCCTCCGCTTTCACTTCTCTCTCTCTCTCTCTTCTGATAATGCCACTGGGAGCGGCCTCTTTGATATTGTATACCTCGTTCCCTTTTTTGATTAATTCCAGCAGGTTATGGGCTCAAAGAGTCATGGAGCAGAATGTGGATTTTTGAAGGAAGTTCTCTGCCCTTTGTTACCCCTTCCCTCGCTCCGCGCCTAAATGAGCAGTGAAAAGTGAAACTATGGCCTTTTGTATTCTCAAGTTCTGAAGTGGCCTACTCCTGCCTGGCTCCAATATATACGGATTCTATTGTGTAACGTGTAAATTCCTAGTCATACTATAACTCAGCTCTCATGGCGTTCAAATATTCTTTGTTCTATCCTAGGACCAGGCAAAGGTAATTGATTTACAGTCCTCAAACCATTCACCAAGTCACAACTTTACACTTTCAATGCATGTGCTCCGTGGCGTATCCAGCTTTTGTCCTCAGCTTTGTTTCAAAATATCTTAATTTCACAAAATTATAGCATTTCATTACATATTTGCATTGGTTAGTTTGCTATAGCTCGAATTTTGAATTTTTATTCAGTCAGTTGAATTTAACTTCCAAAATGGTTCTATTTCATGCTTTTCATGTAGAAAAGTTAAATGCAGCAAATTGTTGTAACCGGCCTGACGCGTAAACTAAATTTTTGGCTCTCTGGTTAAAGAATTGGATTACCTGCATACTACAAAGCTTACATCTTTCTGAGGAACACATGCTGCTTATCTGAGAAAGTTAGGAGAAGAAACTATGTGGTGGTTCTCCAAAGGGTTATTATGCTAATAAGTGGGTCACGCAGTCCGTGTTATTCCAGTAAACTATTAAGAATATGTTCTTGAACCTTGAAACTCTGGAAACCCGTTGAGCTTTGGCTTTCAGCTTCTGCTAGTGTGTTGAACTGAAAGACCATTATTACCGAGGTCTCAGGCGCCAGACTGACACGGCGGAACCCTTTCAGACACATTTCAGCAACTTTGGTAAGATACGAAATACGCTTGCTTTTGTGTCTTGATTTAAGCTTACTACTTATTATGCATATTTGTTAGATCAAACTAGCAAAACAGAAATTTAATCGTGCCGTATAGGCTAAAGGTGTTTAATTTTTTATTGCTATTTTTACCCGCATTACCGAGTATCATTCACTTGTATTGTAAGTATATTCAGAGATTTTAATCTTATATCAACAACCCTGTGGCTATTCACTTTACTCTTGTTTTAGTCCATCTCAGAAAGGACTTTATGGGTTAAACGCTGTACGGCTGTGTTACCATGTATCACATCTTCTTCGAGTCTAACAGTATCTGCTTTGAAGCACAAAAATATTCATTCAATACTCCTGCGTACTACTGTATTACGTGAAGCACGGCAGCATGTGAAAATGTTGGCAATTAGACAATCTGCAAACGTGAAGGGAAATTAAGAAACTAAGTGTTTTCTATACGTATGTATTTCATACGTTATATTGACATCATACTGTTTCACCCTGCTTACACTGATCCCGAGCTGAGAGCAGGAGGGTTATGAGCGTGTTTGAAAAATTGGGAATATCTAGTATCGGAAGAGTTTCAAGAATTATTCGGGCTGACCCAGATTTGGTCCACTTTTTAACATGGACAGGTCTCCGCTTCATATTCAAGCACTCTCTTTAGAGCCGTCAGTCATCGTGCAGGAAATTACGAGAGTCCAAACTATAGAGGCGACCAAGCAGGAATCATGTCAACTTTGAAGTGTCGAGGTCGAAGTCTACTGCGTAGTATTTTGTTTACAGTGTTTTCAGTCTGAGCTGGAGTATTTCCGTTCCACAAGAATCCAATATTTCCATGGGTGTAAATGTAAATACGAGAGCAGGGAGAATGAATGTAAAACCAATGTTGATGGAACAAGTATTGTTTTGGAAAGAGCAATGCCTGGACGAGTGTATCCTTTAATTCCGATTTACGTCCCAACATGAAACCACTCCAAACAAACTCAAGCATCATGGACTGCATCCACAGACTCTTTTTGCACCGGCCAGGATTCAAGTAGCGTTGATCACTTCCAGTTATTTTGGTCACAGAGGAGGCAGGGAAAACAAAGGGCTTAAAAGTTATGTTGGTTCCCAGCTCAGAGTCTGCATCCACACCTTGGCTTGTTTGGATGAGCAGGACCGGTTCTACGATTGTTTCCTGGATCGCCTAAAATGGGTTAAAAAATGGCCAAGACTCATATTTTTATACTTTTTTAGATGCAAATTTGTGTCAGTGTGTTCAACAGTCTGTGAATCAGTGGCAGGCACGGATTATAGGATGAAATAATAGGTCTGTCATCCGAATTTCATTACAGGGTTGTATTTTAAAGAAATTGATTCGTCGACATCATATATACATTCACGACTTGACACAAGGCAATCTCTAGCAGATATATTTGGTACATAACCCTTAGACAATACCTGTAACCTCCCAAGCTAAATTTCGAAACTACTTAATAGCTGAATGAATCACAAAAATTGATATTTTGGTTTATTCCGTGTATTTTTTGACTACACCGATTTTCATAAACTACCCGTCAGAGCTTTAGGTCAAATGACTTAAAGTTGAGCTTAGCCACAGTTTTAATACTAACAAAATGATTCCGTGAATTATTTGATAGTGACAACGTCATAATTTTTAATTTGTATGACAGACGCTGCGCTTTAGCTTGAGACATTAGGACAGGTTACAGCTTATCAAACTTAAAACCGGACAAGTACAGTGACTGATGAGTTGATACACAGCTGAAACTGAACATTGTACCTCTTCTAAGCACCTAGGTACTCTAGTATTTATTTGAAATTCTTGAACGTATTATAAAAGTGTTCTAGCCACGACAATTGGGGCAAGCTGTAGCCTACATCGATAGCCGACCCTAGAGCCGCCCCTGTCGACCAGGCCCAAGTCCATATATTTACTTAACTCGGCTCAAGTCTGGCTGGAGTCAAAGTGAAACTGGAATGGATGAAGGTATTTAGTGGTTCACACTGGAAGGGCATTAGGCCCTTGTGCCCTGACTCCTCGTCCAAGCCCCGGACCGTTGAATATTTATGGTCAAAGGCTGGGTGGGCGGAAACAAAGGGACTCCAAGCTTTATGGCCAAAGAGAAAGGAGAAGTTTTCGGACAGTTTTAACCTCCCCTCTTTTACTACTTTCTCACTTTCACTCCATTCAATCTACTGCTCCGCACTAATCTCCCTAACGGACTCCGCTTCCAAATCTCGGCTCCACCAACCAACAGCTACATACATCCACTATTTACTCCAGAGTCTGATATGGAATTCAGATATTACAATATGTATACTCATTCCACACGCCACGCTTCTCTCATGATTCATGATGCTTTGGCTGCTCTAAATTCACTAATTTTTTACACAACCGAGAAACAGGGTTAATTAGGTACTTATTTATTTCCCGTGCCATCTTACAGCTCGAAAGCTGATGAACATTATGCATATGTAGGTACGCAATCCAAAAACAAGATGTCCAACTTAGTTTAAGATAACTGAAACAGACTGGCCAACAATTTCTGGTTGCAGAGCTCAAAAGTGAGACTTTTTTGGAAAAACTTTTTACCTTTAAAATCACACCACCGGTTCAGTAAGTTCAAAGTAGGGGCAGTATTCTTCTGCATAGTAAACAAACTTAGTTCAAATGCGAATTCACCATTCGAAAGATCAAATGTTTCAAACACACAGGGTCAACCCCTGTCATTAGTGACGCCTTTTAGTTGGTGTTCATGTATTTTATAAAATACTTTTTATATTACTGTTTACCTCAAGAAGAACTAAGTCTATCTTAACATAAAGATCAATACTAACACCTATGATGTGAAATGTGTCTGTGAGGGCCTCAGCCGAAAATCGGATCCCAAAATAAACTCATGGATTGATTGATTGAAAATACTATGAACTGCGGCACGACTCGAAGTTGATATTACAAAACAAACCGTAGAATACTATTCATACACTTCCATGTTATATGCGCCACGTCAATATGCGCCACACGTCATATGCGCAACACTAAAAAATGCCTCGCACGACAATACGCCACACCACACACAATCTGCGATTTTTTTTCATTTTTACATAGATCATCTTTTGAAGACAATAATACCTTAGTCTGTCTTACGTCAACCAAACTTTATACAGTACATAGGTATACTATAGTAAGCATTACACTAAACTCATGATACTGAAACAATTGAATTTTTATTTTGGCGCATATTGAATGTGGCGCATATTGTTATGGAGCATATGAAGAGGTTTCTATTCATACACACGACAAGGATTTCATAAGAAAACTGGGTAACAACATATTTACGTGAACTATATTCAGCACCCCTGCGTCGCAGGTGACATACAAATACTAGGCTTCAGGAAATTGTTGCTTTAATGTATTCCAAAACTTAGTGATCCATGCATATGAAACCAGAAACTCAACCTGACATTGACGTGTCTCAATTTTCAATAACAAGAATATTGCAACTAAATCTGTCCAGCTTCTCTAGAACCAGCTTCGTATTATTATGTGCACTTCTACATAGCCTCCCGTTGTAAAAAAACCCTAATATTCACTGCGATGCCTGGCAGAAAATTTATATGCAGAGCATATATCAACAAATTAGATTTGCGTGAGCTTGTGTGCTTAAGGATCCTTCATGTTTCGTTTTTTTTTACAGAACGTAATCTAAAGCTTTATTATCCAGAGAACGGTAACATTATTAAAGTTAAAGCCCAAGGGAGTCCTCAATTTTTCTTTGAAGCCCAAACGCTACTTTCTTTTGGGCTCAAATACGCTCAAAAAGGAAATCTCGTCTTTGGTAAATCCTCATTATATTCTATTATACTCTCAACCCAGGCCAGATAGAAATGAAAAAATGTACACTGAGGGCAAACGGTTTGTATGCACTATGTTTTAATAGATAATAAATTGGGATGAGATGTGATGTGGATAGTTGAGGGAAGTTATGATATATTGTGTGCCTCTAAACACGGTGGATGGAAAAGAAGGGAATGAATGGGGGGATTTAATGGCGGGATGAGATATATTTATATTATTCTTTTCATTACGTCAGGAAATGTCTAATTTGAACCGGCACAATGAAATGAGTGCCTCACAAGTCGTTTATATTTATTAGCCTAACCCAATAGAGAAGATATATTAGGATGTAAAACGTAAACTTAAAGGCCCTAGCCTTGCCACATTCAGTCGGGAGTCCGTTCTCTCCTATTAGTTTAATTTATCATTAATTTCAAACCCACATTTCACAGCATATAATTTTTTAAATCAACAATTTAAAATTCAATATGAAAAGCAACGTAACTTAATTTTTTTTTTGCTTCATACAAACTACATCTGTTTGATTTATCCTTGGTCATAATAAGCAAATTACTGTGGGAAGATTAGGTGAGGTTGACTGAGGTCACAATTCAAATCATTTTTGAATTTAAACCCCACTTCTTGGATGTACCTATGCAGTCTTTATAATGAGTTTATTGTTCAGGATCCTGTTCCCTTCACTTTTTATGCATATGTAAATCATCATAAGCTTTTTACATAATGATTAGGAGTTACTTCATTATCATAATTCAAAAACGGTTGGGAAGAGTTAGGCTGGAAAGAAATGAGCGGAATGGAAATGGATATCCAATGCATTATGCGAATTTCTGCAGGTGGTGAAATCTCGTATATCGTTAAAAATCTTGGTTTCCAAATTGGCAAAAAATCATTTCGAGAAGATTTTGAGGCTGAAATTTACTGACCAAATGTTTCCAATTTGAGAAAATTCAAAAAGGTGTTAACTAAAAAAAATGTGCATTCAGAATTTCCGGATTTTTGTTCCAACTATTTTCCAATTTCGTTTTTGTCAACTCACCCCAATTTCGATCGATCCGCAGTCATTTGGGTCTTCCCTTGTTTAGGTGCGGCTTAACGTTGATTGAATATTCTAAGAAATGTATATTATGTTCTTCCAGGTTAGGTTAGGTTTACCGAAAAAATATAATAGATTGATTACCGGTTAAGCGTTAAGCCGTAGTTTGGTCTTAACCCAATTCGTCATAAACAAAATTGACCTAGAACCAATTTCAATATTCTTCATGTGTTCTTACGTCATATTTTTTCGAACTTCGACATATTTGGGAGGAATTAGTAATACCGAATGGCTACAATATTTTTAAAAAAAACACTGAATAGGAAGTGGTTATTGCAGATATTAGCCGTGACAAGCTTGTAGGCCTTGAGGAGTCTGATACGGGCTTTGAGCAGTTCCAGTCGTTCATTGATGGTGAATGATGGATTAGGCTGTGGAGTTTGGATGAAGTACGGTGGTGGCGTCTATGGCGTGTAGGAGAAGCGGAGATACGGTAGGTGCCCTCAGAGGCAGGCATTTGGTTGGGACCGTGTCCTAAGCTGGGAGAGCTTATGATTTTGAAAGAAAGTGAACAAAGTGACGTGAGAGAATGTAATCGAATCCATTTTCTCTAAAGAAGAGAAAGGAAGAAAGAAAAAGACCATTTGTTGCTGTTACCCATGTCAGATTTTTTTCTCTTTTATTTTGTGACTCTCTTTATTCACTAGTCTATGACTCGGCTGGAGTAGGCTTAATACACTCACTCTATACTTACACATCTTCACACACACACATTTCCCAGCTGTACATTTCGCACATCTCACGCTCCTTTTTCTCATATACTCCTCACGCCTTGGAATCTATGTATGTATGTGCAGTTCTTATAGCTGGAATGGAAATAAGAATACTCCAGTTTTCACTTTTGGAGGACCTGGAACTCTATTCCACCAACTTGTCCCCACTCTGTCTATATGTTACGGCCGAAGGGTATCCAAACCTCGCTTCATATAATAACCAATTAGCTTGTAACCTATGTATTTTTAGAATAAATCACTTTAAATATTTCAATCAGCCCTTGCTTGCCAGGAGGCTAATCCTAAGCTCCGTGTATGTATTTATTTATGCGCGGTTGTTTGATTGCTCCATAAGGTTAGTACATCCGCCTCTTTTTTTTTCTCTTCCCCGTTTTGAAAACCTTTTGCATTAACTCACAAAACAAGTAATAAACAAGGTCGACGAAAAAATTCACAAGTTGAATGAAAGGGCTTTTAAATGTTGTTGCTATGGGACTTTTCCGACTCGAGACGTTTTGGCGTCTCCAGTGCATAAATGAGAACTTCAAGATTTTTCCCTGGATGCTACTGGTTGTCAAGGAACCTTGTATTTACTTTAGTGTGTTTGCGTCCGGTTTAGAAAATGTGAAACCTATTAGACTGTCATCGCTCATCACCATCACGGAAGCTTGCGGATCGCAGATATGTCACCATGTACGGTAGCGGCTGTAGTAAATAGCAACTGAAACTGAAGAAGGGAAGAATATAATCAACTTGCAAACCCATAACAAGTAGATTAACAGGTTAAATACATCTGCATTGTATTCATGTAATATACGTATTGCTAAATTGATCCACATCCAATCCCTTAGAGTTTGTATACCTATCCTACGGCTAGCCGTAGGATAGGTATACATACTCTAAGTCCAATCCTAGATTCAGTGCTTTGCAATGATTCAGCGCTGCTAGTTTTTAGTTAACTAACTACTTGAACTATTAACAGCACAATTTAATGTTCCTTCAGGTGGTGTATCCGGTTTAACTATAACATAGATGCATTTAATTTGATTAGGAAACTGGTGTTTGTTGGCAGCTTGCAAAAACTCCTGTTTTTGCACGCGAGCAACTGCATATTCAATGAAACTAAATCTAATACAAGCCTGAAATAGCCTATTCTGTGTAAGATGTTGTAGATAGTTAACGAAATATTCTTGAATAGCGTCTTGATTGTTTGATTTAATAAGAGAAGATAAAGGAAATATGGTAAGCCGTATAACCGTAACATATGTCTGTGAGGCTAGTTTGCGAAATGAAGGAAATAATATGACAAATGTGCTTCTTTACAGTCATACGCTCAGAAAGCCTACAATCCTTACACAATGCTAGACCCTTGTGAATGACTCGTAGACAAATTCGTATTCTTAGAAATAAAATCTTTCTCAACTCGAATGAGTTTAGTAGGAAATCAAATGATGAAATACGTACATAAACTTTTTTTTTGTGTGCTGTTGGATGTTTTCCTTAAGCTTGTTTTCACTTTCTGTCCTTGTAGGAATACAAGCGTACGCCTCCAGAATCCGAGTAATAATACTAAAACAAGAGATATCGATCATTAATTTACTCGAGGTTATAAAACCGTAGATTTTCCTGTGATTACTTTTCATTTTCTGAAATGGAGCATGACGCAAACGTGGTAGCTCGTTCAAATTTCGAAATACAGTACAACAGGAAGAATCGAGAGTCCAGGTGATTTGAGGCAGGGATTTAATTCTGGATGTCCGTTTTCACATTGCGGACATCCCAAATAGGCGGGAATTTAAGTAGTACATGGAAATTTAATTTAGTCTAGTAGCAGAGTCACGTAATAGCCCACAAGCTAGAAGCACCGGAATTAGGGGAAGTGCAGACAGGGGTTTTTATGTGTCAACTTCTCCATTTGTACAGAGAAGGAAATGCTTTATTTAACAACAAATGTCCACGCCCAAAAATACTGATATCGGCATGGGACTGGAAGTTTTTAAGTAAACAACGAGGGTGGGTGAAATGTAGAGTTTCCTAGGCATTAAAACATGGCTTTCCTGTTTTTAAAACTGAAACTCACTATCCGCACGTACTTATGTATTTACGTTATAACATTGTAATTGTAATACAAGCCAACGTAGAAAGCATGCACATGCATAGCACTAGCATCCAGTAATTCCTCTAACTTCCGCTGCTTTTTCATTCAAACCTACTGCTCTTGACACCGCAATTACGAGTACCTTATTTCAAGCGAAAGTACTCGCAATTGCAATCGCATGAATTACTGTTTACATTTTGTGTTTGTTTCCTATGCAGACAGATTAATACAGAGGTTAATGCTGTGTCCTGTTTACCTAGCTATGATCCACACAATTTATATTTTTTAAATCAATATGTATTCATGTTGACGTGAACGTTACCATAATTCACAGCACATTGGGGTGCTAACTATGTACAACTGTAGTATTGGATAACCGAGTGCTTAAAGCGTCATTATATCAATATCAATCACTCTACACTATTTATAAGCTTAGACATCATTAATGCCCGTGACCTCGATAACAGAATAATTCTAAACTGATTCCCCTGCATTTTTCAACATAACCTTTTTACCTCACAGTCACAAGTAGTTTTAACTTGGGGTCATACCCAACTGGTCATTGCTTATTTATTCCAATCTTGTAAAAAACCGCAGCGAAACGAAAAATCTCAAATAAGCAATTATGTCGACAACTTCCTCGCTTTCCGTGACAGAATTTTAGTTCGAATTTGCCAAGAAACACGGCGAGAACCCAGAACCCACCAAACTTACCACTAGCACGTAATCTTTCACAGAACAAGCAATCATTTGATCTTACCTATAGATTACTCTGCCCTGTCCTGAAAGCATTCGATATGTACTGCACAAATTCGATTGGTTAGCGGAAGTAGAATTCAACGTTCGGGTCTAGCATTACATATTTATATTTAAACTATTCAAAAGCAATCATTTTGTCAACTCATATACCTAAATAATGGAATAGAAATTACTCAAATATAACCAGCTAGCAGGATAAAAAAACAAACAAAAAAACAATCAAATAAAACGAATCGAAAATATTTGTAGATTGGAGTATAGTGCAACCCGTGATTTTTTTGCCTCGGCTTCGATACCCTTGTTTCCGAAATAATTATTCTTGGAATCTATGTGCAAGACAATTGCATTGTTCCGTTGTGATTACCTGAACCCCTCATGACGGTAGAAGCATCACGTTTTTATGCATTTAACACCGTACAGCTTCTTTTTTTAATAAATTTGAATATAGAACTGAGTGTGAGTATATGTAGCTCGTTAATGAGACGTGGCGTTTGTAGATTTTTGCTTAAATGTGAATTACACTGAATAATTTATTTCCCAGTCTGGGTGTTCGTGCGTCCATTGCTGAGCATAACAGGAAAAATTGGCTAAAAGTTCCAACTTCCAACCCACTTCCAACTCCTCGGCTCATCTTGTCAGCAAATTAATTATTAACTACTTTCCAGCCGCTTTCGTATTCATTCTATGTTTCTTGAGGCCGCTTGCCTCCAAAGGCAGCGGAGAAATGCTAATTGGGTTTTCTTCTTCAACAATCACACAGAGATCGAGTAGCCAGGCAGGTGGAGATTAAGCAAGTGTCTCTGGAAGGCAGGGCCAACGTGAGAAGCCCAAAGTTGGAACTCACACACGCCTCAGCATCACGAGGACCAGGAGGCGAAAGGAGAAGGGAAAAAATGAGACGGGACTTGATATAAAATTCAATGCATTTTTCATTAGAGGAAAAGGAGAGAAGAGGAAGTGAATGTACGGCAGAATGCCCAAAGTTTCGGGTCACGTTAGGGTTTTCCATCTTCGTTTCATTCAGTTTGAGCCCATCTACAAAAAATTGGTCCTAGGCTTTGACGCTTGACATTCTCACAATTGAGTGCTTATTATACTCACTTCCACCCAACTCGAGCACTTGAGAAAGAAATGGAACGAGGAATTGACGGGGAAATAAATAAGGCTTTCCTCCCAACAACCTCGCCATATACAATAACTTTACGAGGCGATCAAGTTGAGAACATGCATAAATGAATAAGATAGATGTGCCTCACTGGCACTCACCAGTTGCTCCTCCACTCCCATCCAGCTCAGCTCACTCCGCTCAATATCTGATTATTCCAAATAAAATTTCATAACGAAATAAGGCAAATGATCCTGCGAGCCCCTTTGTTCTAATATTTCAATCCCTCACTAATTCCACGTGCTTCACGATTTACTAAAAGTTTATTGCCCGCTATTGGAATTCTCCGTAATCCCCATACACTTCTAAATACTGTCCTGATTGGTTGGGCTTCAATTCTGAGATCCACTTCAAGTCAAAAAGCTTCCATTATGAGCAGGAATGTTTGCTTGGTTAAGCATGTCAATAGCATCTGCATGGGAAGCTGCCTAATCCGGTATCCAGTGCAGAAGTGCTACTTCAGATTTCAGTCAATGCTTTTCGCTCAAAATGTAAGTACTTAAGTATGAGCGTTACGGTGGTTTGCGTTTGGTGTGCATTTGTAAAGCAATGCGCTGGAATTACAGCCCAAGTATTTATCAAATTATCATCCAAGCCTTAAATCATGAGTCTTCGTCCACAATCAAGCCCACAAGATCAGTTCTGTGCATAGGCTTGTACACGCAAAATTTACCTTGAGTGCTAATGCTGATCACTGTCTGTTTTCATTGCGAGCATTAACCGCAACCGCAACTTTTCCTTCTAAAGAACCAGAAACCAGTCTAGTAATATAATCCACTTGTGTCTGAATATCACCATTATGAATAGATATCGAGTTACCTGTCTCCTTGCCTTGAAGGTAGATGCGAGCATATAATGCAGAGTATTGTATCTTCAGAATATTTGTAATAGTAAAAGTAAACACAATAATTTATCGAACAATTAATTTGGGAAAACCTCTCATTTATTTCCAAGGTTTTAGGAAATTTTCTGCAAATCATGCCGGGGAAGACCAGTAGCAATACAAATAATCTCGGTAGTTATGGTTCTACATTAAAGGGCCTTGAAAAGATCCCGAGCAAATGTTCACTCGAATAAGTTTGTCCAATTAAAAACATCTTGTTTTGCTGTCTAATGTGATATCAAAGGTATCTAACGTAGCCTTTCTAGCAAACGTATCCTGGTCATAATTTAAAGTTTGATGTCAAAGGGTAACAAGGGGGCTGGTTCGAGGAATTTTTTTCGCAGGTAACTTTTTTGCAGCTGCCTTTTTTACAGAGATCTTAATCGCAAATAGCTTTTTTGGTAAACATTTTTTGTAAAGAACTTTTGTCTCGAGAAATTTTTCGCAGGAAACTTTTCCGCATAGAACGTTATTAGTCTGGAAAACTTTTTTGCATGGAAATTCTTCCCGCGGAACTATTTTTCGTTTACATTTTCGCTGTGTCCTGGTACTGTGCTGGAAGAGTGAAGTATTTCAAGAGTTGCACCGTGTGTTACTGCATAGGGAAACTAAATATTAAGTATGCAGCCTCCATACAAACAAGTTAGCTCATTCCATTCTCCAGGATTCCATTCTAATAATCCTACACAATACTGAGCGATGTAGTTAGTGCCACTACACACTACATATTATGCAGGTATTGAATGAGCGTATACAAGAAATCGTGATCATCAACATGCATTATGGCTACCCACATATTCTCATCTCTTCGTAATGCCTTTGCTTTGTTCAGTCTTGATGTATTGTATGCCCAGATGCAGTAGATACATATATCCTCGCTATGCAATAATAACACAGCCCACTACTGGGAAGGCAGAGAGTCGCAGGAACAGCAGTAGGAGCGGAAAATACACTCATAGAATGGTACATCTAACAGCCAGGTCTGACTACAATAGCCTCTTGCATGTAGGGATAGAAAACACAGGTGAGACATGGCTTGGGGCACAATTTACCTTCCATTACATCAGCTAATTCGTAGGCTCTGTGGTAATATTCATTCAGCGAAGCGGATCTTTGGAGACTGCATATATTCAGACCTAGAATGATTTATGACTCATTCCATGCTCAACTTCCACCGATGCTTGATGCTTCCATCTGAAAAGGATAAGCTTAATAAAAATATTTATGGTGTATAATGTTGCAATTAAAGTCCGAGTTGAAGTTAGTGCCGATTAAAAGCTCTGTAATTGAAATCATTACGAAAATTCATTAGCGTCACTCAAGGGCAACGCCAAATTTTTTAGTGCAGGCATTAATCCAGTTGTCTCGAAGCTTACCAACAATTAACCACTGCTCGGTTTGCATAAACTTTGCAATCGTAAAACGAGCTCACTATTGCTGTAGTACATATTCTAAGTTATGTCATTACGAATGGCTTTAAAATTGCAAATACATCACCCTCACCGCTTTGTACTACGAAGCTTGTCTTAAAGAGCCTTTTGCTGACATGTGCTTAAAGTATTAAGCAAATCGAGTTTCGTCTTTCCGTGTCACATGCCAGCTAACCTTATCCTGGCTTCTTATTTAAATGGAACTGAGCCTCATGTGTGTAGCATGGAAAGTGGATTAGTGTGTAGACTACGACGCAGCGTGGAAGCCGGTACAATTTTTACCTTCACCGTCCTTCATTTCCATTCTTCGTTAGTTTAGACCAGCACTCACCTTTGCCTCTCTCTTCCCTTCTCAACGTCTGTTTCTGTTGGGGGAAGAATAATAAAACCTTTTGCCATCAGCCTCACTTTTGTAACGAATACGGAGCGGAGCACTAACTCAGTTCAGAACAGAGTTTGGGCCTATGCACTACGTGCTGGCTAAGGAGTCGTGGTGGCAGTGCACTACTGCAGTGGGATCCGTACCTTATTCCCATTTGAATATTCTTTGAAACGTTCTTCAAATTCCAGCTTCTCTGTGGGAACCGGAGCCGAAAGTTTGGAAAGCTCTCAAAGACAAAAGTTTTGGAGGGAATAAGGGAAGAGGAGGCTGTACGGGAGTTTGGAAGACGCCTAAATAAACTGTAATAAGCGGAGCTGGAGTGGAAGACAATAGGAAGGACAGGAGTCGGGTTCTATTCAAGGGAACGTCAGAGGTGACTTTGAGCCCAATCTCTGAATAAGTAGTTTGGATTCTGAATTAGTCGGACCTCGTTGCTGGGATTTTTTTTTAGTGCCGAGTTGGTTTGGGTTCAAGTGAGAGTGAAGAGTGGTGGTTAAGTGAGTTTGTTTGTCTTTGCAAATTGTAAAGGCACACACACAGAGGACTCGGATGATATCTCAAATACCAATACGTGTTTTATGGACGAGCAGCGTGGAAGGAAGGTAAGTGGATTTTCTACATATACGCCAAGTGCCAAGTCATGTCCAACTCCTTTTTTCCCATTTCCAAAGAGCAGGTTCGGAAGGCTTGTTTCAGATACTCAAATTACCAAATTACAATTACGAGCATGGGGCTTCCTGTCCCGTTCATTAGCCGGCCGGCCATATTTTATTGGTTACAATTAGAAATTAGGGATCATTGTTGGAAATCAGGAATTGCTGGCAATGGGTTGAGAAGATAATCAATTTTAAAATTGAGGCTAGAGTGTACTGACCCGTGGACCAACTAGTTTCAGATATCAAATACTTTCGGCTGACCATATATCTCGGGTACGTGCCACTGGAAGAGAACCGCGAGGAAGCTCTCTTGAAAAGTTCATCCGAAAATGTTCCATTTGACCCTTTGAGTTCAAACTGTAAATTGTGGGCGGGTTCTGTTCAGTTAGGCTAGGTTGGATTTACTTATTTTAATTGGAAATAATTTAGAATAGAGTAGAGTTGGTTTACCAAAAGTATTTTGGAAGAACTTTTGCACATGAACTGTTTCGTGGGAACTTTTTCGTAGTAGACTTGTTTGTATAGAGCTTTTTGGCCGGGAAGTTTTTTATAAAAAAATCGGTCGTAGAAAACTTTTTTGCGGAGACTTTTTTGTACAAAGCTGGTTTGTATGTAATTTTTCGTAAAGGGCTCTGTTTTAAGAACTGACATATTTCGCAGGGATTTTCTACGGGAACTTTTTTGCAGGCCTTTTTTGCCGTTAACATTTCCATAGCAAAGTAACTTTTTAGTGTGAACTTTTTGGTATGATATTTTTGGTAGGGAGTTGTATCGTAGAATTGGTAGAAGAGCGGTCAGTGCTCAGTCCAGTTATGTCTTTAGAGGGTCTAGTGGAGTTGACGGATATTCGGCTTATATACCTGTCCTATCGCTCTCTTTAATATGAGTATTTGTAAAGAGTAGTGTTCTGTTCTGTAGTGGTATGCCATTCCCAATTGCATTCCTGGGCTCACTTAATTCATTTTACGAGTAGAAAAAAGACGGAGGACGCAATCACGTTCTGGACTCTTTTTATTAAGCTCTCATCCGCTCATTTCAGTTCCTGGCTGGCTGGCTGGAAGGGTCGAGAGACAGGTTCAGTGAATACAATGAGTTATATAATCCCGCTTAGCTCCACACAATAAATCTCAAAGGTCAGCAGATTTCATTTGTGGATTAATAGGGAGGACTCGAGAGTTCAGTCAGTCAAGACATGGCTTCCCAGCTGAGGAATTTCACGTAATATTAAAACCAAGGCATTCCGTGGAAGAATCCGCCGCCTCGTCTGGGCAAAAAAATGTCAAAGGGATCTCCCGAGCTCTGGGAATTTGTGAGAAGAGGTATTTTTAGTAAGTGACAGGGAAATACGGGTCCTCCATGCTTCATTAACTCAGTTCATTCGGTAATTCAAAGGTAGTAATTAGAAGTTGAGTGGAGAAGAGGCCGGCCAGTCATGCAATTCGGAGACTAGAGAAGCCGATGAATGCATCAAAGCCGTGTCGTACAAATTGTGCGTGGAATACAGACGTTCCGTTCCGTCATGATGCGAGTCCATGATAGTGATAACTACTCGGAAACTCGCCATATCTTTAGCTGAATCAAAGTTACCAGAGCAAAAAAAACATGCACATTATAAAACACTCCTCACACACAAACAAGCTAAGAGCATCAGGCTGATTGCGAGCAAGAAGGACGGGAGGGACCTGCCAGTTAGCACCTTGTTAGCCAGTCCAATTAATTAGTATTAGTTCATTGTTCCGCTGCTTCAGAATTAGCAGCCTTGGGGTGTGAGAATTGGCGTAAATGAGATCTGATTCCAGGTCGAGCTAATTGGATTCGTGAGTTGGATTCTCAGAAAGACAGAACGGAGGTTAGAATTTTGGAAATATGAATACTAAAAGATGGCATAATTGCCAATTACAGTATACCCTTTTTGGGGGACGAATTGAATTTTAAGAAAATGGCTCCGCACTCGATAAGCACAAACAAAAGGCTTCAAAAGACTGAATCTCATCTGCCACTGTTCTTCCTCGCTGTGGCACAACCAGGCTTCGATTTGGCAAGAGTTCCCAAAATGGTAGCAGATTTTTCATGCGCCGAAGGCAGAGGAAAATGTATTTGTAGTTTGATCTTCCATGAACTCCGATTTTGGATGGGTTTTTGAGTCCTAAAGTAGAAAATCGCCACAGGCAAAATATTGTATAAGTAAGTATATTTAATACCTATGTTACAGTTTTGTTCTTTGTCTTTGTAAAAATCAGGGCAAATATGTTTGTCCTGATAATACAAACAAAATTACATTGCTATTACATTTGTATTTAATCAAAACGTGTATGCACAATTTCAATTAGCTAAATATTAATTCTTAACTGAAATTTCGAGCTTTTTCCAATGTTGCTGTAAATTTTGAGAGAGATCCAATTGCTGTAAAAGAAAACGAGAAGCACGACTGGAGATAGTGCAAAATGTATTTCTCATTCCGTTAAGTATCAACATTTAAGTAATTAAAATCTCATATGTTCAAACACGTTTTAATGCATAAACTGAATTTCCAAATACAAATATCCTATACCAAATGTATTTGTCCTGCCAATACAAACAATCTGTAACCTAATGTTTAGCCATTGGTAGGATTGCGGACTCGGTGCTGGGTACGCCGTTGTTGCTACCTAGTTGCACAAACGAATCTTCCGTTCCACGCGTTCCGTGTGTACCTACTCTGTTGGTAATAGAATTTACGAAAATTGATGATTTGTTTGAGTTTCTTTTATTTCTCCTGTCTTTATGCTTCAGACAGAGACCCAGACTCGGCTCTGGAATAGATAAACCTAATTGGCAATAATAAATGGCATTATGCTCTCACTCCCGTTTCTTTTAGTTCATTATTAGCACTGGATGTGAGAAAAGTCATGTTAAATTCATGAGCTGACATGTTGCCATTAGGCCTAGCTGAAGAGCCACTGCTCGCACAGGAGTTCATTCATATTGGTCTGACTCCCATCTCTACAATAACAACAACATCTTTGAACTCCAAAGATTTGTAGGTACGCTGTCTGAAATGCTACACCGCTACAAAGGATAAATCCGTAGCTTGTCTCACACGCCCTTTCACCCAACACTAATAGCGCACTCTCCCGTCATAAAACCTTGGAAAAGGCTTGATTAGTAGACCTGAGCCTAGTCCTCAAACTTGAAAGAACATGCGGATTGGATTTCAAACTCTCTACAACAAGAAGTATCCCGGCGACAGACAGAATCCGGCTACGAACGTGGCTGGGACCTGGAAGTGACGCATTTGGCTCCGGCCGAAGAATTTCTCAGCTGAATCATTTACCTGGTTTGACCTCGCAGAAAAACCGAAGTCTTCCTGTAGGGTGTTCTTAGGATTATAGCTTATGCCACTTGCGTTCATTGAGCTTTTGGAAGAACTGGGAAGTGCTTGAAGATAATGAGGCGAAGCTTGCCCTTCGGAGCTGTAGTCAGGCCGACTTCTTTACACTCCGTAGGCGTAGACACTTTCAATTTCGGCTTGTCTATTGCTTTGAAACATCCATACCATATAGAAAAACAGCGTCAATCTACAGCAATTTTTGTAGATATATCAGGGATTTGTTGATATGTTGCACAAGCTTGGTCCATACGGTTGTTTACGTTTTCAGTTTTTCTGTTTTGAAGAGTTTTTCAATAGCCAGCAAAATAAACAATTTGGTTCGCATTTTTTAATTAAAATCTTTAAAATCTTTTCCCTGTCCAGTCCATGCAGTTATTGATTCGAATTGAGTTATGCTGCCATTGAGTTTCAGACTGGAGACGTCGGTGTCTCCGGTGTCAAAATTCAAAACTTCGTAGCTTTTTCATGCGGATGGACCAACCTTGTACCAGGCCTTGGAACCTTGAATATATCTGTGTACCTGCTCGGTTTTGGAGTTTACTTAGAAACGTAGCGCGTTTCATAGCAACTGAAGCAGGTATTACCTGTTGAAGTTAACAGTAAATTAACAGACTCAAGATTTCTGCAGTGCATTCGTTCTAGTATTTATATATAAAAGTTAGGTCAATTGACCTATCCTATCCTAGATTCTGTGTTTTGCACTGATTCGTAGGTTGCTAGTTATATCATCTAACCCTTATTATGGTGTTTGGCCTGACCATTAATCTGGCCATGGTATTTGTATCTTATGCTATCTTCAGCGCTTAGGAGACTTCTGCTGTGGTATTGAAATTCTTATCATCGCCAGTCGTTCGTTGCGTTGATTTCTAATCGTTTGGACGCTAGGGAAAGAAGCCCCGGTTCCTGCATGAACCCACCACAGAAGGAGGCCTAGGAGGGTTTAGGGTTGTTTTCCACCGGCTGAGGGTATAAGGGTGTTCCAGTGCTCAACTCCGTCTTCCCAACCCAAGCTATTAATACGAAAGGGATCACGGAGGAGAAGAAAGAGACGAAGGTATCTTCTTGTTTGGTGAAAATAGTAAAGTGAGACCCCAAAAGGTAGAAGAAGGCAGGAACCGAAGCATTAAATGAAGCAGGGGAAAAGCCCAAAGCTTGAAGCTTGCCCATGTGGAGCAGGAGAAAAGTTGGCTACATGAAAGGAGAAATAGGTTTGAGCAGAAGCATGGAGCACAGCCCAAGACTCCCGTGTGTTCTGCTTCAGTCCCACCAAAAGGGGGAATTGTAGAAGAAACCCTTTGTGAAGTTGGATTGAGGGAATCCTGTGCTTCGTGCCTCAGTCTCAGCTCAACTCCCTTCCAGAACATCTCTCCAACAAGAGCAGAACAAGTTCAGCGCTTCTCAACCAAAAACTACCCTCTTGTCGCCTCTCGCAACAGCTCACTTCTCAACAGCCAAGTGATCAAGTGCAATTCAAATTGGATTTTAAACAAACGTCAAAGGTTGTCATTTGAAATAAACTTAGTTTAGTGAGAAATTTTGAAGGATTTTAGTTTGTTTCCAGTTTGGAGAAAATTTTGAAATTCAACTTTTTCCCAACCGGGCATAGTTGTCGATGCAGATTATTCCAAACTTTAGTAGTAACGCGGTGGACTCTTCAAACGGGGTTTCCTTTGAAATTATCTTAACTTTTTTGGTGTGAATTTTGGAGTTTGTTTGTGTCGAATCAGAAAATTATGTTTTTCCTCCTAGAAGGGTATAATTGTCAATGCAAATTATGCAACCCCTTAGTAATATTCTATAACCTGCAGTAGGTTATAAAATCAACCAAAAAATTTATATTTTGAAAAACTGCATTGTTGTGCCGAATTTAGAAGACTTTTCTGTGGATCGCGGAGCGAGATTTTGTATGAGAAAATACGAATGTGTGCCCAAATAGGTAGTTAGGTAAAAAGTTGAGACTCCCAATTAAGTATGCCATGCTGTAGTAGTGTTGGAGTGTTCTCAGAGTGGATTCCAAGCAACGGAAGAGGTTCCATTTGAAAGTCCACTTATTTGAGTGGCTGAAGGAAGGAGTGTCTATGTAGGTTGATCAGGGAAATAAAAGTTTTCCAAACAAGTTTTCCAAATATGTGTGTTTCTGCTCAAAATGGTTGAGAAAAGAGCGGAATAGGGAGGGAAGCACGTTTTCTCTCTCCCTTGTTTGTTTTTCATTTCAAGGGACGTTCGATTAAGGAGTTGGGTCGTCTTCTCTACTTAAACGATTTGAGTCTATCAGAGCTCAATGGGATTCTCTCTGGACCCGAACCATTAGGTTATTGTTTACTTGGGCCACGACAACGCAAGCCCTTGATAAACACATGTGTGGAGCGGAGAAATCTAGGGAAGAGACAAAAGTAGAAGATATACGCTCCTTCTATTGTTCTATTCAGAAAGTAGTTAATTATTGAGAGGGACCGAAACGGCAGATACCTCCTAAACAGAGGTATGCAAGCTAAGTCAGAAGAATGGAACTGGTTAATTGTACTCCCTTTGGAATTGACGGAGCTGGGCTGAGCCTGAGCAAGGGAACAAGCCCTGTTTCCACAGCATCGTGATTCGGGGTTAAAGGCGACAGGCTCTTCTCACTCTGTTTTTGTAGTCGAATAGAGAAACCAGTAATTGTAATTGAGCTCAGAGCCCATGCCATCAAAGTCATCATCATGGCCCAACATGTCAACTGCTATTTCGTGTAGTAAATGTCCATTTCGGATTTTCTTCTCCCAGCGAATATTAGTGGTTAAAACCTGTTCCGTCTCTGTAATAATAATATGTTTACGAGTCTAGTCACACGGAAGAGGCAGTATAGGCCTATTTGTTAATTTGAAACACGTACGCCCAAAGTCTACATAGAACATTTCGTGCCGTACCCCTTAGAGCTTGCATATTGAGTCTGGCTGGAATGCTCGATGCGGGCAAGTGCATTGATGAAGTTGGGCTCATAAGATTAGGGTTTTTGGTGAGACGAAGAAAGTAAATAGTTGATTCAAATGTCGCCCCCTTCCATAGTGATGATTCGATTTAAGTTAAGTGAGATTAATCGGGACGGAGCTCCTTTTCTCTCTCCGTTTTCTAGATTTTTATCATACAAGACATTTGAGGGAGTTAATAATAGGCCATTCAGAGAGTGAGTACATGCAATAGTATCTACAGAGTTGAAATGGGTTTGACAGGGTTTTGGGCTCTCTAATGTTGCATGCGAGTCCTGTCATTCTCTACCTTTTCCAAATACTACACATACTTGATACATGTTTTACTTAACAATATTACTTTATTTTTTTTTATACATTTCAACTAAATTACATTTTGTTGGCTCTGAGTCTAACTTCCTCTCAGCCTAGCAGCGGAGCGGGTGATAATGTGTTATTTACCAAAGGTAGCTAACCCCGTGCCTCGCATGTCAGAACATTATTCAATATATTACGAGCCAGCAGCTCAGAGCCAAAACCTTTCATCTATCCATCCACTAGTTGTTTTAATATACAATTAGTTCCTTACAGCTTCCCATATATCTCTGTGAAACGAGGCAAAAGTAATTTCCGGTCGTACCTTTCCTTCTAATTGTCAAATGCCAATAGGATTAAGGCCTCCGGGCTAAGGAGCCGGAAGAGAATTAAACTCGAGTTCAGAAACTACACGCAATTCTTCCGAAATACTTAAGTTGTTTATATCTCGTATCAAACAACCTGGACAGATTCAAGCTGACTTGTGTGCTTATTATAGAAATATCGATTTTTGTGTATTTTTAGATTCGGTCAACATCAAAGTTCCAAAAGCCAAATCTGGCATGAGCCACAAACCCAGTGTCCGTCTCCATTCTGAAATTTGTTCGCTACAATTCTCCCAAAAAAACAATAGCAAGAAGAAAACAGTCGTGATTTGACGCTCAGACTCCTTTTGTGTATGAAAACATTCTGTCGTTCCAATTTGGTTGTGCTAAAGTGTTGTTGTTTTCCTGGAGTCAGGACAGGGTGGAATACAATAAATAATAATAATATATTTAGAAGAGACAAAAAAAGACGAAGACGTATTTCTGTAATTTGAGCCGAGTTCTCAAGTCCAAAGCTTGGAGTGTAAAAAAGGAGCTGGTGGTGGTGGTTGGGTTGTTCTTGTTGTCAAGAGATCGTAGATAAAAGGGCAGAAAAGTCAACTCATCATCTCCATTCCAGAATCCACTTGTGTGTCAGTGTCACGAGAGACGAGGAGATTTGAATGAATTAAAAAGGAGCAGAGATCATTTATTAACCAACTGACAAGCCCTTCCACGTCCCTTCCCCAAACTCAACTCACAAAGCCTGACATTCCAAAAAATCAAATTTCTAGCCTGTATTCCCACATGAGGACTTGACTGTGTACGTTGAGCTCCTAATAAATACAACATAGCTTATCAGTGGGCGCCTGATTGTGTGAGAAGGACTTTGGAATCTGTTTAGTGTCCATCGTTCCCATTTAAGGGAAGTGCCCTGCGAACTCTCCCAAGGAATAACAATAATAATAACAATTATTAGGAGTGGAAGAGGGCTATAGGGTGTCTGGTGAGACTGGAGTTCAATAAGCAGACGACTTCAGCTCATGCTCTGGGCTTTTGGGAAGAATAAAATAATATCAGAGCCAGAGAGTTCCTTGAGAAACTTGATAAAAGACATAAAGTGAGACTCTGACATAACCAGTACAGAGCACAAGGGATAGAAGGCTAATAATAAATGACCATCTGCTCTCTCTCCCGGCTTCACGACCAGAAATCTCTACAAATTCGTCTTTCTGACCATACAAGGTAAGTTCTGTTCCTGGTTCCACTAAACACCCTTTCGGTCAGACTGTATAGCTCAGTGCTGCCCTTCCCTTCAAGACTTGAGCCAAAGTGATTATTCATTTCCATTCTAATCAGTCCCATCTCAATGGGAGATAGTTCATGGCCTAATGCTCTGCCTTTCCTCCAGCTTCCGTCTCGTGTACCAAAAATCCCCTCTTCCTTTCTCCATTAGCCACAATGACGTGGAGAAATCCTGACTGCGGCAGCTCGCTTAGTTGAAGAAAAGTCATTTTGAAGAATGTTTTTCCAATGCAGTTCCGTATAATGCCTGATTTCTTGGCATTTTTGCCAAACTAGATAATAAATACTAGTTTTTAGAATTTATTATTTTGCCAAATTGGTGCACGCCTTGAATGAAGTATTATATTCATGGAAATCTCATATTTAACTATGTTTCAATTGTTGTACGCAATAAAAACCAACTAAAAACCAACAACAAAAACGAATTTGTGCATACACTTTTTATTTTTGGCTATCTTATGTAAGTTTAATATTTTTGTCGTTTGAGCATGCTCCCTCGTAAAGCCTGATAATACAGTCCGGATATAACACCAGAAAGTAGCTTCCCATAAGAACCCTCCCGGTCTAACCAAAATCACAAATCATTATTGTACCCTTTCCTCCCTATACTCGTCCCACCTGCATCTAAAACAAATTGTACTAATTTGTGCCTTTGTACGGGAAGAGACTAACTAACACGTTGAAATGCATAAGTAAGTGGGAAACGCCCTAAAGATGTAATAGTGTATGCTCCTATCTCCGGTAAAGGCCAAACAAATGTAGCTGTATCCCCTGTTTTTAAATAAATCCTTCACAACACTGTTCAAACTAATTTTTAAAATGTGTATTTAAAGGATAGCGTGAATCCAGTAGAAGAATTTAAACAATATCTTAAGATTGCACGTGGTAATATGTGTGCATTTGTACAGGACGAGGGCATAAATTGGATTGGTAAATATAGCCTAAATCGGAATATATACAGAAGCACAGAGGAGAAAAGATAGAAGAATAATCGTTCTCTTATAACGAACATTGAACATGCATGTGGCATAGCCGGAAACCAACGTCATTCATTCAATTCAAACCTGTCTTTTGAAAAGAGCACGTTTCCACAGAAAGGTATATCTCAGAATTTGTTCAGAATTGAAATAGATGATTGTGAAAGGTAGAATGAAAGGAAATGATTGCAAGGTTTATTATGTTCTCTAATAATAGGTGGGCAGGTAATAATAACTATAGGAAACTTTCATCCTTTTGTGCAGCACTAAGAATCTATTAGAAGGCTTTAGACTAGAATGGAAAATTTGTGCCCAGTTAAAAGTTTGCATACAAAAATGCATATGGGAGAAAGCATTCTCAGAACTGCCACCATTACGCTCGTACTAATCAACTTATTATATCACAAGGATTAATATATAATTATTGCGTCACTGGGTCACCGAAGCGTATTTTAAAGGAAGCCCTTGCCTATTTCTACCTCACCCACTTTGCCAGCTTCTTACGTAACATGTTCATCTAAATGTTACGAATTTTCCCTTTATATTCACAAAGTTTTCCTAGCTAGCTACTAATTAGCGTAGTTTTTAATTGTCCCTTTAAAATACATGGTGAGGACGACTTGTCTGCACTCTTGCCAATCTCGTAACCGTTCAACCCTGTCCCACTGTTTGTGTATGTAATGTGCCAGGGTTTGAAGTTTGGTAAACAATCCTAATACTTCAAGGTAAAACATCGAGTCTGGATTAGTAACTGAAGCAGGAATGGAATAAACTAACGCATTATCTAGTCAATAACATGTAAAAATTTAATGGTCCGAATAATTTTGCGGAGTTTATGTATGGAATTCAGTCAATTAACCTATGATTCTAGGTTAACGGCGTTGAGCTGATTCGTGGGCAGCTAGTATGCAAATCTACATGACTTCCAACTCCACGCTGAACCCTGAGTAGTCCGCCCGTGATGGTCCCTTGCGTGTACCATGTCCGTCTCCTTCATAATCCTATTTTGTCTTTGAGCCTAAAAGTACAAGTAAAATAAATAGCTGAGCCCAAACTCCTCCACGTGTTTCCTCTTGACACTTTTTCTTTTCCAAAAGGAAAAGCCCAATTTATGTTATTTTTCCTGGGTGGAAAACTCATATGGTTAGCTCCATGTGCTTCTCTACCTCCTCAGCCTAGTCTGCCCACCTTGCCACTTCAAATGACTCTAGAAAGATAAGACGGAGGGCTTGACATGACATGCACCGTACGTAACAAATGTCTGTCAAAAAATTGCGTGCCTACTCAGGCGGCTTAATGCATTTTTATTCCTTTTACGTGAATCTCCGGTGTGTGTGTGTGTGTGTGTGTGTGTACACAAAAGCTGAGGCAGGTAGATGCGGGGATTTATTAGGAAGACGGAGGCGCGTAGCTCCAAGAACTCTCCAACCATTTACACTTACACAGAAGTACACAGAACCTATGTAATGTAGTAGTAGAAGAATAAACCAATTTTGTGTTCCCATTTCCTAGTAGCCTTGTCTCGTGTCGGTGTAAAAGAACGGTATTATTACACTTAGGAGATACTTTTATTATAGGAGCCCCTTGTCTTCCCAGGAGCTCCAGCTACTCTAGTATTTACGATGTAGTCTCTATGCTACAGAAATTCGCCATAAAAACTAAAAATATAAGAATTCAATGCGTCAGAGGCGATTGCTCTCCAGGCAGCCCTGTGCTGCTCAGGCCGAGGAAAGTATTTTATATACTATTTATTCGTATGATGATGTGAAAATATTTATTTGGACATTTGTGAAGAGGGACGTAGAGTGTATTGTGCTTCCCCGACTACTTTGCACAGATGACAGACCATTTTCATTTCACTTTCTCTACTTTCTCTCCCACACTTTGGAAACGTGTCACTATTTTTTCCACACTCTTCCGTTTGCATAAATAGGAAATCCCCGCCTCCGTCCCTGGTTTGGGATGACAAAAGACCGACCTGTCATCAACTATCACGTCCTTGCAGGCCAGAAAGGCTCTAAGAAGTCGAATATCAAATTCCGTCAAGCGGGTCATGCTGTGAGCACTCCGTAGTGGAATCATAAATTTATTTACAATGGAATCCTCCCATACTTATTTCATGTGATATCTCCGCGTTTGTGGAATATTCGGTCTGGGCCTACTTAGCCCACTTCCATTCTGCTCCAATATGAAAAATATACTTTTTTATTGCAACATAATATACAGAACTTTAGTATCCTTCTCCCAGCATGCCCTAAATTCATATCAATTATCGGCCAAATCAATGGAAGATACCGCTTTGTGCACCTAACCGGCATTGTAGCCCTGTGACACTTCCAGAGACTTGGCCATTGGCCACACTACATAGAATACCAGGGATTCCTTTCTCTACTCAAAACTTCGATTTGGGTCACATGTATGTATTGTGAAATACCTGACGTGCAGAGTTGTTGCACTTTCTGAAGTTCTATATTTTAGCTTATTTCTAATAGATGAAGCTTCTTAAAGTTTTCCTCTCACACTGAATTCCAGTGCCGTCCTTGTCACGACTTCTTTGTTTTATGCAGGAGTTGCCAGAGCACATCTACTTGAATTTTTTCCACTTCGCTAGGCCTCCTGTGGAATGGCATGTAATGAAGTAATAATGTCGGATGCAATAAGTCCAAGGCTTGAAAAAGACAGGTACAGGTAGTTAGTACAGGTAGTAGGCCACACAAGAGCCACGTTGTAAAAAGCAGTAGAACAATAGGAGCCAAATCATCGAGCACAACTATCCATCCATCCATCTATCTATCTGGCTGGCTGTCGGGTTTTGAAATTTGCAAAACCTAAGCTTCAATGTGAAACGTGGCGTCCATCATAGCATCTGAAGCAGAAATGAATTGTTGAACTTAAACATATTTCTAACCTATAACAAGCTTAACCAGCTTAGTAATTCTGTAGTGTGGGCATTTGTTTATAAAATACGGTCAATGATCTGGGATCCCAACCTAATTAACTTCAGTGTTTTGCACTGATTTGATTCGATGATTGCTATTAATAGTTGAAGCCATAAATCCACAAACTATAAATGACCTGACTTTCCGTGGATAGTATTTTTTGGCTCTTATGGCATGGAACCCAGAATTGACTACATTCTACAGTCGTTATACGTGTTCTTGTTTTCCTCCGTTATCTCTTTGTACGAACACCGTCAGCTCAATTAGTCCAAGATTTTATGAAGGGAATGTGTGAGTTGGAAAGAGGAGCTACACGCCATTAATGTGTTTCTCTGTATATGTATTTGCACATTTAAGTGTACTTGGTTGTTTATTGAAGCGCATTTGTATGGAAATATTGATTAGTTATCTGGGTAGTCTCCATGGACCCCAGAATAAGTATGTCACCATCCCCATGCCTCAACCCGTAAAAAGAACGTATATATATTTAGCCTAAGCACCCATTCATTTTACTCAGTCCACTGAAAGAAGTAAATAATCGTTAGTTTCCAAAACAATAGGATTCTGGAGACCGGAACTACGGCCGAGGGGAGTTTGCTCTTCCAGACTCGCACAGGGCCAGAGCCAGACTTGCAATTCTCACTTGAGGCCTCTGGAGAAGGAAAGATTAAACAGTACAATTAAAAGAAGGGATGTAATGAAGCGGAGCTTAATGTACTGTGACAAATGTGCAGATAAATGTAGCAGTCATGAACTACGTTTACAAAAAAAAACGTAAGCCTTAAATGGGATGCATGACGAAACTGGGAAGAAAAGAATCTGGAAGTACACAAACAGTGAAGAGCCCCCCAACCCAGTCCAGTAATTACAATTATGTAAGCACATTAAGCACTAAACATTTCTGTATGTTAACTGCCTCTCTTGGACCCATACCAGGAGCAGGAGCTATTTTTAACGTCCAAACTTGACTTAATGTACAGTATAAACAAGAACGTGTCTCTGTAAACTGGCTGTAATTGTACTTTCCTTCTGTTCCATGCACTTCTGCCTTTCCACATGCTGGGCTTATTTAAATGCGGAAGTTTCAGACCAAAAACTCGAAGTTTTGTCCAGGATTGTAACCTAGTTCCACAAAATGCAAAAACATTTGAGATGACTCGAACTTCTGCTGAATTTTCAAATACAGAACTGCTCAGAGAGCCACTAACAATACAAAAAATTATCTAACCTTTCACGCCATATTTACATTGACAAACCCAAACGAACAAATAAATTTTTAAATGTTTAGCAAGCAATTTTTGTCCATAGCGTAAATAAATGATTCAGCAACTTTCAAAATGCAGGGGTGGTGGAGTTTGCAATTTGTTTCGGTAGGGAATACAAATTGGCAGAAAACAGGTCCTAAGCACGTATGAGCTCAGAATTTATTCTTATTTTTTCACTGTTTAGCGAAAGATTTGAGTGGACAACGTCAGCCGCACATAAATTTTGAGGAAAAGCCCCAGTATAGAAGGCATAGTTCTCCAGTTACCTTTCCGCTCCAATGGAATGCCCTGTTCTGGACTTTATTCCGTGAAGAAAGAGGGGATAAAGGTGGGATTTTTATTTTTAGAAAAGAGCGACGACTCCATTTTCCTCACTCCCATTTTTGTGCTGCATAAGTAATTCTCTGTTTACAAGAGAGAGTTGAGTGTCAAGTTTAATGATTCTGTTTCTGCTAGTTTCCCCTTGCTGAGCTTAGAGCGGCCGAGTACTTAGGCTCTCTTCCCAACCCTTGAGCACCAGCATTCAAGCCCGCTTACACTCCTATTATTATGACTCTTGTGAGTTTGGTTCTCTTGGCGTCTTAGGATAAATTATGACTACTTACCCAGCTTCCCAAATTCCAACTCGAGTGGAGACTTGGAAATGACTGATCTTGAGCATGTTCAAACTTCAAACGAGGAGTTATGGTTATAGCCTCTCTGTGACAATAACCAGCTTAGCTTCTTACGCATAGTGTCACTCAGGATCTCGACCTCGCCAGGGCTTCTGCTCCTTCCTGGCCTCAACGCCATGAAAATATGAAAAATACAAACTCATAAAAGTAATGTCTACTCGGATCGTAACTCTCCTGCCTCTCTTCCCACACAAATTACTGTTCAATGAAGATTATTCAAAACTTTTCACACATTTCCCATTGCGGCCAGACAAGTGACAAATGGCTCCACTCAGTTTTTTTTTGCATATTATCTGGATTCATGTGGAGCCTAATGGGATTTGGCTAATTTTTTTGGTGTATAATTACTGTCGTCTCCCTCAAATTGGCATCTCCTATTTCATTACACGTAATCCCCTTTCCTATCAGGCCCAGCACCTCATCGGAATGAAAAATGAGCTTGAACCGGTTGAGTTGTGGTGCCTCACCCTAACGCCATATGCCAAGCATGTCATATATTCATAGCAGCTAGTTAAATAAAAATGAGGAACGATGAAGGTTTCATTAACTGTTGATTTATTAACAGGCATGCTTCCAAGCTCCGAATTTGCACATTGGAGACATGCAGTAGGTTAGTTTGGAGAAGGCTGCTGGAATTACTCGCTCCTTGTATTAGAGTTAATCTGGGATTAATTTGGACTCTAATCATGAGACAGGCCGGAACACCGACATATCTGTCTATTGGCTTGGCTTCATAAAAGCTGGTTTTAAACCAGAGCGTCCTACTTGACTCTAATTATTATATTACAAGCACGAGGTTGAATTAAAAACGGGATTAGCGAATTAAAGAGAACGAACTCCTCTTCATAAAGGATTAATAGCAGCTTATCAAGATTTCACAAAAATCCTTCAACGCCATACGTGAGTACTATGCGAGCGGCATTTAGTGGAAAGCCATTACGGTGTTGTTAAGCCAAGTCCCAGAATTTCACCATTAAATCGTCCACTCTAATTGAATTATACCCCACATTATTAATACTCATGTCTCAGTCATGATCTGTCGTAGGAGTACATTGCTGGAGTGGAGCCTGCTGGGATTTCCAATTTCTTACTTGAGAGAGGAATCTTGAGTACAGGTTAGATGGTGGTTGTTGGTGGTTCATGTCTTCATGTGCTGTGCATGCATGTATAAACTAGTGAGCCAACGAATCTTTGCCAAGCACTGATTTGTATGGCTGACCTGGTTACAACTCATACTGAAATCCTCTCTAAATTCAAATTAAAAACAACCAATCAGGAGCCGAATAGAAGCTTCAGACAGATACACCTACTTATGCTAGAAAGTTAGGAACGAGAAGTCTTGATCAGAGCTGTATTGGAAAGGAGCACGGTATTTACATTTACCTGTCACTGTCAGCATGACTTACTGAGATGTGGTTTACATACTTAATTAGTCTTACGTCATGCTCATTACTCGGCAGACAAAGTAGTTTGGATAATCGACTGACGGCGGTTTTTGGGATGGGAGTGGGAATGTGTGCCAGAGCAAGAGTTCCAATGTGTACTTTTGCTAAGTGCCTGATGGGTCTTAAGGCCTGATAGGAGTAGTCCCTTTGTCCTTTGATCCGAGTCTGCACATGGCAGAGTACGTAACATGCTCTCAATATTAATTATTTAACCAGCTGTCTTGGAAAGTAAAACTTACTTTTTAGGGTTAAACGCGCTGGCACATTGTACAATGCAGAGGCGGTTCAATAAGTAATAAACCCTGTTTCTAATTTTCAACTACACGAACTTCTCCAGTCCATTCTGCCTCGTCTCCTCGTAGTTACCTAGTTATCTTGGTCGTAAAATATTTCTTACTTATTTCAACACGTTAATAGCTCCTGAAAAAGTAATCACTTGAGGCTCACGTCAACTCAATTTTCCTATGATCGTTCCCGGATTTCAGGAATATCCAATTTTCATGCTGGTCCTTTCCTGAACAGAAGGAGTAGTTAGCATAAGTTACTTTTGTGGACACTGGATGATTAGAGACCTTTCACTATTGGTTCCTTTTGTGTTTTTGGGAAAAACAAAATTAATTCGAAAATGCGCACAATTGGAAAATTCCACTACATATCTGTATTCTCTTTTCCCTAGAATATGCAGCATGATGGTGCAAAGAATTGTGTCATTTCATGCGATTGCCTGGAGAAGCTTTGTTACTTTTTGACCAGCTCCAGTTGTATGCTAAGCTTATGTTTGTACTTTACGTATCCCAGAAAGTCAACCAATGTTATAAAGCCTATTAAATATGTGACGTAATAGTATTATGTCATGCAAGTTTTCCAGAGACAAAGACCCTAAGAAACTATGACATTTTCTAAAACTCTAAACCAATTTAGAATTTAGAATTCTGTCAAGATTTGATTTGAGAACTTTGCGGTCTGAGATTACAGCACATTAAGTTGTTTCAGAATAATGTTAGGCAGATTCAATTATAAACTCTCTCGTTTCACATAATTTCTCTTCCAGAAAGACGCTGGGATTAGGCTCGGATTAAGACTGTCACCCAAAATTACATATTAACTCGGAACATCTTAATACGAGGTTGGTTTATATGTAAATAGCATTCAAACAACCATGACACTTGTCAAAGCATATGAATAAGTGCATTTTCATATCAGCTTTTCTATTATACTCTTTTATCCGGCAGCAGGCCGGATTGTGGGAAGATGCACCGGAAGGAACCGTTTATACACACATCACCTACCTGTCGCTCATATCGTGTGTGTGTGTACATAGCATAGCATAGTTCCACATTGAGTTTGAACGCCATTCTGTCTGACATGTGAAATATTATTTCGTGCTAAAGCTTCCCTTTCTGTCTGCAAGCCAGTAAATATTACTCTGTTTGCAGGTCAAGATACCGACGTTGCATTAGTAACTATTTACTTAGCTAAAGTTGATTCATGTCATTCCGTTTCTCAAGTCTTGTTTGGGAAATTCCATGAAATGTGCAGAAGCATTGCACGCCCAGATTAAAATCCATCCCACTGGCTTCGCACCGTACTTTTGTGAATATTTGTCCTAATAGTCGTGTGGCTGGAGGGCTGTGGTTCTCCAGCCGACCAAGGATTCCTTGAATGACGTAAAGCCGGAGAGAAAGTTTATTTTATTGAACGGAAAATTCAAGATTAGTCTGGATTCCACAATTTTAGATCATACGTGGAGAAGCCTGAATGCATGCACGTCTCTGCTGATCCTTATTTGCTCGAAAAGTTGGAGAAAAAGTTGGATCTGATGTTTATGTATTATGTGTGTGACTGAAGTATTTTTATAATAAGGAAACTTTATTCTTAAGGGGGTTTTGATGTAAGTAGTTTAAAGGCAGAGAGTCCCCTCGCTCTATGCATCTACCTATATATAGATGTCAATCATGGTTCGGGCTAGAGCCTCGCAAAATAAAAAAAGTTTCTCTCCGTTTTCATTTTGCAACACTACTGGTACTTTGGTTGAGGTGACTTTCCTGGAAAAAAATGGGGAATCTGGTCTGAGCGATTCCCAGACGTCGGGCTCTGCATATGGTACGGGATATTATGGATTACTTTTTTTTTTAAACTTTGTAATAAATAAATGAATCACCTTACCCGTCAAAACTATGGCCGTGCCTTCACTCTGATCGTTCCCGAGATTGGTAAATACGGCGGGATACAGTTGGATCCTGGTTTCTAGTCTGAGAAATACGATTGGATTTATGACTCGGGTAAAATACTATGTATGAGATTTGAATGTGAGACATGGCTTTAGTTATGGACATTTCTGCTGGAATGGCAAAAAAATATTTTTGCCCTCATCCGTATAAATAGAACTAGGCCTCAATTACCGGTTTCCTTATACTGCCTCGGAGCTAAGAAAGTGCAAATGGAACATGCTCTGAGGCGAGGCAATAATATTATTCCAAAGCTTTGAAGTTCACCAAGTAACTGTCCATTAGCGAATTTACGTCTCAACATACGGTGGGTGGTGCTCATATATGTAGGCAACCGTCAGATGTTTGCCTTACGGGAGCAGTTCCTCGTATTTGCGAACCCCATTTCACGTTCATAGCGGGAAAATTGAGTTCCCTCGGTGCGTTTTAATGAGGCATGTGGTCAAACTTTGTCCAAGTCCAGTCCGCATATTAAATTAAATTCTGTCCTCATGTCTCATTTAAAATCCCTCCAGGAACTCAATTAAGCTGATCTAAATGGTTCATTTACACTTGGCAAATTCCGAGGAGATGCTCCAGTAAGGCTTGTAATTAGTCGACCCTCAAAATATTAGAGTTTTCAGGCAAATAATCAGACGTTTCCGGCGGATTCCTAACCTAACCTATACATATGAAAAGATTTGCTGGAGAATTCAATTTTTTGCGGGTCGAAAATTTTTTTCCCCTCCAGTAATTGTTGTGAGCACCACTGTATCACTAATATAATGCAGAACACAACATGTACGTACGTAAATATATTTAGAGAAAGTGGTGAATCCTACTCTTTATTCCTGCCTTCGGTTACTCCGAGGTTATTAGGGAAAATATTAAAATGCAATATCCACATTCAACAATAATTGTTTTAGTGTGTTATGCATGCATTCCACAGACAGCATGGTCAATTTCTTTCGTCGGGTTAGTTAAATTTCATTTTGGCCTAAATAACCCTTCACAGAGATCCAGACAGAAAGAATTCAGTACAATTCAAATTACATAATAAAATCCAGGCAGATTCCAGGCTCTGAATTAGACAAAATGTACTTAGGGTACCGACAACAGAGCTGGTTTACTCAAAGTTTTTAAATTATATATCAAATTAAATCGGACGTCGGTCGTGGGAGATTTTATCTGCAACTCAAATTATATGTCACAAAACTGGAGTTGCATTTCCATTCTGAAACCTTGAATGTTCTTAAGGATGTACCTCCTGACTGAGATTCAAAGAAGAAGAGACATGAGGCAAAATTTAGGACGTACCCTGCCTGAACATAACACAGAGGAGCGTCTCACATTCCATACTTTTAATTTAGACGTTGCAAATGACTTTTTTATGAAATGACTAGACCCCTGAGCCCGGATTTAGCAGTATCCATTACATAAGCGCGGAGCTGAGCCAGGAAAGGACCTTGTACGAACCCAGCCTGCCTGTGTGTAGTGAAACAGTAGTGAAAGTCAAGACCAGACTTCCGACTCAGTTTAGCATTGATTTAGGAGTAATTTGATTATACACTTTCAGATCCGACTGCTTTCCATTTCCCTTTCTCCCATGTAACTACACGTGGCTCCCTTCCCAATGAATTATGAGAACAGGCCGTCTTGTGTCTCCCAATGCAAATGGGTGACTAATCCAGTTAGATCAATCTCTGCTTCTCAGCCAGAAAAATCCCCAGTCCTGTCTCTACACACCCTCTCGTCCTGTTTGTCAATCCCTAAATGCCTATTATTCCCATGTCACCTGTCGTACTGACTTACTCGCTTAGGTCTAATTCACTTGGATCACCAAACAATACAAACTTCGTAGCAGAAGGATCTAACTGGAATGGTCGCACGTGCTCCTCCGACCCCAATTGAGCACCGTCAATTCACCATCATAAATAGCTGATGTTATATCACGGTTGCATTTTCTCCAATATCTTAAATTAGGTTGCGTTAAGGTCAAATGACAAAATAGACTAGCTTTTATGGTGCTCAATTGACGTAGAACCTGCACGCTGGTTGTATCTATTCAGTTTTATCGGTGCATTCGCCATTTCCATTGCTATTTTGATTTCGTCAGAAACAAGCTTGAAATATTTACTTTGCTTTAGGAAAATATATGGTTGTGCAATTGTAACAAGGAACAGGTCCATCGACAGCACAGGCGTTGTATTACAGAATTCGTGTTATCCCACAAGATTTAGTTCGAAATGAGCAATATTGATTGGGTTTAACAGTTTTTAATTTTCTATTTCGACTATCGTATACATTTCGTAATGATTTACAAACCAATATCAATTACAAGTAAGTAAAATAATTTGTTTTATTTAACCGCTTCACTTAATCAATGTTCATAATTCAAAACAACCTACCTTATCAATGATATATTACCTTTAAGTGTAACTCCAGCTGATTTGAAACGGTTGACCGTTCCTATCTAGCAGAAGCAGATTTGAAAGGGTTGACCGCTGCAGATTTGTTTGGACAAACTCCGGAATTCTTAGAATGCTGGAGCTCGGTGCTCAAATTAGGATTGAGCAGTATTTAATTATCTATTACGCATCGGGCCTGGAGAGGCGGAGAGAAGTGAGGGAGACAGGGAGTTGGCAATGATGCAGGACTCCACTCGGAAGATACAGGCAAGACAATGAAGAATGACAGGAGAGACAGTCGAGAGAGGTTGGGGGAAAAACAGGGAAAAACTCAATTTTGGTCCTGTCTCCGCGGCGTCCATGCATGTGTGCATGGGAATTGGATGTGGACTCTTATTAGCTGGAGCTTACGAGGAGCAAGAGGAGAGAAAGTTTCTCTTGCTTTCTCCTTATTATTGAATGTGGGATTATTCCCAGAGCGAGTCATAGATTAGCCTACTCCGCTCCCAAGAAGAAAATAAGGAAATAACACAACAAAAACCTGCCTTTGGCGGCTCGAGAACATCAGACATGCTTCAGATAAGCATATTTCGAGCAGCTTTTTGTAAATATGTTGTATTCTGATAGGCTGATGATTTTTAGGTTTACCTGACTCGTTTCATGTTGTACAAATATTAAAAACACTGAAAATTATGCGAGTTTAGATGAAATATTCAGGTTAACGCGTTTTGCTAGACTAAGAATTTATTTCGAATTTAGCGCCGGATCATATTGCCAAGTTTCAAGTATTTAATTCTACATCGGATTCCAATCTACTAGCTACAGCACGTCGGTAAAACTTCCAGTGACTAATTCGTGTTTAGGGTCAGGTCAGGTCAAGCTTTTAATGTTCAATTCAAACATAGGCTTGGCTCGTTTGGCAAAGCTTTCATTCGAACTTAGTATCAGATATTTTTCCAAAACTTTTCCCATTCAATTCCATTTTAGCTTCGGCACGTTTTGTGAGGCTTTTAGCATTTAATTAGCATGTAGCGTCAGCTCGTTTCACGATACCTTGCTTAAGTATTCAATTAGTATTTAGCGCCAGAGCATTTTGCGAAGCTTTAGGCTAGTAATTTGAATTTAGCGTCCTCTGAATATAAGTCCATTCCGGTGTAGGAAGGGACTTGTTAGGTCTGATTAGGACCTAGTTTCCCGGCACAATGCGCAGATGAGATTAGCCCACATCTTCTGACCAAGAATCCATTAGGTTTGTGGAGAGGTACTTGGGAGCCTCAGGTTGGAAGTCTTCAATTATGCATGCACGGAGGGACATGAGAACCGGCGTTAAGTAACAAACTCATCAATTTCTCATCTAAATAGCGGTAATATTCTGCTCCCTTCCGTTCCCACAGACGGAGGGAGGAAAACTTTCCCTATTACTCCTCTCTGCTCTGGCCCAGTCCTCACAAACACAAAACTTGGACGAGTGGAGCTGAGAATAATAATAATAAATTAAAGTGCCGACACAGAGCCGAGTTGGAGTAATCATATTACTCCCGAGGATGAGGGATCGGAAATCCACATCTGACAAATTGAGAGCCTCCAACTTTCTATGCTCCGTGATTTGTTAAAGCATCCGAAGGAGTGAAAGCGGTATGCTGGTAGTCCTCCATAGGCCAGACGAGTCCCACCCTTAGATTCATAAATTCAATCCCAATTTGACCTAAAACACAGCTCAACTTTTGTTATCGTATGTCAAGAGAACTCCGCTTTATGGATCGACGAAAATCTCAGGCAGTCAGCAGTCATTCCGAGAGGATCACTAGAGCACCTTCCACTTTACAATTCATATTTCACACCTATTTACGTACATTACGGTGACGACGAAATCTTTTAAGTACATCGTTTTCCGCATTTCTATCAGCATCGATCTATTTGGTAGTACGGCTTTCACCGCTGTATTAATGGCCCATTTTATGAGCATCTCTGTGCAATGTGTGCATATATTTTATTACCCATTATTTTGCTGGAATGAGGTCATAAACTGGAAACCTAAAATCAGGACACCTAAATCTGGAAAATATCTCAACCGGGAAACCCTAAAACGGGAACACTATTTAATAATTCTAATTACTATGCTATTTGTTGAGGGGTTTCCCGAAAGAATATGGCTCAAGTCAGTTCACATGCTGAAAACGAACGCTATTTTGATGGCATAGGTAGTGAAATCTTTTGGACGGGTCAAATATTCAGCCTTTGGTCAAACAATCATGTATGGTGTCAATTGAAAGCTTGTGGCATGTAGATTGCATATCAGGTGATTTGTAGCCACAAAAACATACACCTGACCATTTGACCCCTCCAAAAGTTGACCCCAAGGGTGAACAGGGTTCAAACCGACTGCTTAATAGGTATACCCTGCCCAATAACTTTCCAATGAAAAATGACACCGTACATGACACATTGACCTATTTCGAGTTTTGACCCAACCTATGGTGCCCAGAACAGCTTTCAGTAATCAAAACCCGATCTGCATATCTCATAACAGTATATTAAACATATTCTAACCTTTCTTTTAGAACGGGTTACGTTTTCACACTTTTAAGGACGAGTAATGTCCCTCGGCCTCAGTAGGGTCGAAATGTAGACATTAAAATTTCTGATTTAAAGGATAGTACAGAAGAAAAAAAGACACTCGGTGATTAGACCCATCATAATGCAAAATTTGAGCTTATTGGATTGAACAGTACAACGTGTTTACCAGTAATTAGAAACGATTTGTGTTTCATTTTAACTGGAGGCCTAAGGTCCTTAAGTGAGCCATATTCTCTTGCACGGTCCTGTTTCCGAGATTTTGAACGCCTAATGCTAAAGCATCCTGGCTTCCAACGTACTTGGGTCTTCTAAAGTAGGGAGTGCATTTGCCGTGGAACTGTTTAAAAGAGACTGGGTTGGGATGGATGTGAGAAGGCTGGAGGTCGTGCCAGAGAAAGTGTGGAATTGACGAGGTTGAGAGCGGAGGAGGTTGTTGACATTGATGTAGGGTAATGGGTGGAACTGTGTTATGAGGCCGAGGGGAAGGCTGGATGCGGGGAAAGAGTTCTGCCACCAAATGAGACTGAGGAGAGGCAAAAGTGACTTATTGTGTTAGTCATCATTAAAGTCTCATAATCTTCTAATGGGTTATTACACTCCAGCTTCTGACGTTTGATCTCTCCCGTTTGTCTTTTCACTCCTTTCACTTCCGTTAACAGTGGGCATGGGTCTGGAGCAACACCAGAAATCTCCTCCTGTGTACTTTTCAGAATATCCTGAGCATCAAGACCGTGGAACGTGCTACATCCTAATCCTCCTGGACTTTACTTGGCATCAGATCTGGCACTTAGATAAATATCTTGGATCCTCTTCCGCACTAAAACTATAGGCCACTGTCGCCTCCCATCTCTTAACCCCAAATAGGAACACACGCTCCTTACGAACGTGTTAAATGGTTCGTTTTCGAAAGGCTTATGTTTAAAAAAACCTATAGAATGAGTTCCTCTAGTTTAAATTAAAAATAAATAAAAAGTGATCTTCTCTTATTTTTGTGTGTTTTAGTTTTAAAAGCAGTTATTAATTATAATATATACTATATATATTAATTATATTATATATATACCAATAATATTGTTGAAACGATTGCAAGCAATTTATCATGTTTATGCGGCTCATACCATGAAAATACGTAATAACATTTTTGAGAAGAAAAACTTGTCATTTTTAATCTTGGGGAAAAGTACTTATTTATATTTGTACTGTAAATGAAGGGAGACTAACTCATTTTAGTGGGGAATTTAGTCGCAAAAGCGAAATGCCGACAACGAGCTTTCAGTCGCTCTGTTTCTATAGCGATGCGGTGTGAACGAATGTTATTCCCATTGATTTCATCCTGAGTCCTCTTCGTATCTATCTAGTGATGCGGACTCGAGTGCAGTAGTACTGGGTGCACTACGCTGCTCCCTTTCAACCCATTACAATGTAAAAGGAAAAAATATCTTGGGTGAACCACCTTTGAAAGACCAAGGTTCTTGCAGGCCAACAACGTTCCGGATAACTCAGGAGAAAGCCTTCGGCCTACAAGCAGGGTTACTCACAGAAAGTTATGTAAATCCTATGGCTAATGGCTATGTTTCTTTTACAAAAACCTCGCTATTCGATTTCATGAACGGGTTTTGTCCCAGAGCTAAGCTACTCCTTTACAAAAAAAACGCCTAAGCATTTCCAAATTCATTAATTTATATATTTACTCGAAACTACCAAAATTATACAATTTGACGTGTATTATATAATATACTACCGAATCCGTCGCCTCCGGCTTCTGCTAACCGCGAATTTAATCACTACAAAACGAATGGCGGCCATCAATCAAGGAAC